>CM070043.1:34573712-34583909 GCA_036250615.1 Ptychadena robeensis | reverse complement strand
AAAGACACATCCAGGCATGGGGCCTCATCTGGGCATCATTACTCTATCCTGTCCCCCATAGCCTTGAGGTGTCAAACTGGCCCCCTAAGAGCTGAAGGATCATTCATTGGGGCAGCATATTGGGTCATTCTTTCTTTTTTCTTCTTCTGTCCCCCAATTGCCTATGGGGTGTCAAACCTTCGCCTCCCTTGAGCTGAAGAACTAATAGGCTGGGGCAGCATCTGGGCATCATCTACTTCTTCCCTGTCCCCCCCATAGCTGAGGTGGTCAACCTCGCCCCTATAGCCTGAGAATCAGGCATGGGGCAGATCTGTTGCATCATTACTTAGGGGTGGACAAACTTTTCCACTTGTTGGAACCAGTTCTTTGTGGTTGAGTTTAGCGCGATCAGCACTAGACCTACTGATTTTTCCACCTCTGGGACAGTGACCGTGGATGCAGGTGTTCTTCTCAAGGAAGCCAGACAAACCCTGTTTCAGTTATTTAATCCTCACTCTCCAGCTCTTGTGTCCTAGACTTCAGGTTAGCAGGACCTAACAATTGTGTTTTTAATAACTGGTACCGTAATTGTTTATTAAAGACCTTTTTAACGACACTTGACTTAAAGCTGTTTGTAAACTCAAAAAAATAATCCCCCACATACATTACACGGACATATACACACCCTGTCGAGCAGTATACATCTGTGAGAAATTGCTACACAGAGAACAAAAAAATTCGGTACTTAACAATCTTCCCTTGCCTCATTCCCCTAAGGGCCCCATCTAAAGCTGGCCACTCTGAAGCCCCTTCCGTCCATTTTGTTGGGAACCATTGCTAAGGTGCCCCTCCCCTGCCAGACTATTTTCAGCTAATCCCAAAGGGGTTTGGTATGGAGGACAGTTGTGGGTCCTTCCAGAGATCTATGTGCTGCAGTTTGCCATAGGAGACAGGAGTAGATGCTGAAGGAAGGGACACTGTAGGAGACAGGTTGACTTGAAGATCGGAAGGGAGACCTGAAGGGGTGGGGTGGACTGGGGGGGTGTTCAGTGTGAAGGTGGTGATTGTTATGGGGGGACCTGGAGTTTGGGGGTGGCCAAGGTAGGATAGAGGTCTATTAAAATATCTTATACCATCCTATGCTTGCCAGTCAATGATTCAGGGCTATATTAAGAGACAATTGTTCCTCTACCCTCCACCAACCTCACCTCACCAGCTGACACTTCAATGTCAGTGGAAGGTTCTCATTTCATCCAGATCTTTGGGGAGAGGGAGGATGAGGAAAGAAAGGACAGGGGGTGGCGAATGGGAATGGAGAAAGATAAAAATATCGATGAAACTCATAGGGCTGCCTTTTACAGTCCCAGCAATGTTTCTGCTCTTTACACTTCCCCCTAAAATCACCTCACAGTGAACACCTTTCATGTTTGGAAGGTTCTCATTCATCCCAGATCATGAACTCCGCGGATCAGAGAAGGGGTGGACGGGGGAGGGGGGGGGGCGAGGGTATGTGGGAGGGGATTGGATGCTGACAGACGAGAGGAGTACAACAGGGGATCAGATCTCATTCACTGCAGATTCATTGAACTCCGAGACAGCGAAGGGGAAGAAGGGACGGGAGCACACAGTAGACCTTACGGACTTGCACGGTGAATAGATGGGATTAGTGATTGCTAGTCACAGAGAAGATTGGCAGAGCAGTTTGCATTAGGGTCCCCACACACAGCTATGTTTTCCCGGCAGCTTCTTTCAGCTCTAACATAGTGACCTCGTAGGCATAGGCGCAACGTCACAAGCATGGGTGGTGCTTACCTCGGATTAAAAATCGTTCTTCCTGGATTTATTTATTTTTCTTTTTGGACAGTGATTGCCCAATCTATTGGCAGCCTGATGCTGATGCAAAGTGCAAGTGCAAAGTGACCTACAACATGGTAGGTCCACTTTAATGACTGATCCCTAGGGTGCCTATAAAATCCCGGTAGGGTCATTCATCAGAGGTCCTGCTCTGATTCGTTTTTTTCTATTTATAATCTTATCTTTTGGGATGGCACACTGACCATAAGGACTAGCACCCTTAGAATCTATTTCTTTAATGCTGATATTCGCAATTAGAATATTCACGATTGACACTAATTAGGTCAAACTTTTGAAAAACTCTGGTGTGGCTCCTATTACTAAATAGGGGGGTGAGCGAGTAGCAGTCCCACACTCATGGATAGAAAACTACTACTTTAACAAACTATAAAATCCACAAGTTTTAAACAAATGCCATCTCCATGCTCAAAACTCCTCCCCCGATGCATTTCAGCATCTGAGCATGTAGTACATTGGATATCATAGATACTGTAACAGCAGCTGCCATACGCCGCTGCCTCCCTACTTACCGTTGCAGATCTAGGCGCCCTGTTCAGCAGTGATTCTGATATTTCTAGACACTTCCTTAAACACCAGCGCGTGTCATTTCCTGGGATTTAAGGTATTCGTCATGTGACCTGGCTGACCAATAGTGGACCTCCTACAGCTAAATAAGGAACCATGCCCTTTCAGCCTTGCCTCAGTATTAAGGTCTCTAGGTTATGCTGAGCACTGCCTGTCATTGCTGTTCCTGTGATATAGAGTCCTGCCTGTGTTCTGAGACTGATTCCTATTAACCCTTACCTGCCTGCTGCACTCTCCTGCTACCTGATCTGCACCTGTGCTGCCCCGCTGCCTGCCCTGTCACACTGTCTGGCTGACGACACCTATGTCCCTGGAGCCTTCCCTGCTGTCCCCTGGACCAGCTGCCTGTATTCCTACCATCCCGCAAGAGGTAGCGACCTGGTGAGCCCCTCGGGAAAGTCTATCCCCACCATCAGGGGTATTGTGAAGAACAAGTGGGTTCACTTAGACAACGCCCTTAGAGGAGGTAGGACACGTGTCACAGTGGGTCCACACCTGCTGCTCCGTGACAGATACATTCCATGGTATGTCGTGTATATTCCGTGTGCTCAGCGATCTACTCCTAAATAAGAAACAAAGTGTCAAGTTGTTTAAATATAAAGTATGGGTTGACGCCCAGCATGTGATGCTTGCCCCTGAATACCGACCTCATGGGTTTATTGGCACCTGATATTGCTGTCGGCATCATGTCCTATGCAGACTCGGACTAGAAGACGTGAACGCCAGGTGGACGACACCACCGCATCATTAAGGGCTCAAACAGCAGAGGCTGCAAACGAGGACACTTCCCCATCCCCTCATGAACTTTGATGTTGACTTACAAATAATACGAACTTTGATGTTGAATTCAAAGCCGGCATTACCATCCAGATCCCTGTCAACATCAAACCGCATGCTAATATCAAAGCGGAAAGAGAACAGTGACAACTTGTTCTTCTTATTCACATCCTGCAAAGAACAAAATCCTGAACGGAACAAACTTCAAACCCACACGAAGGCGCCACCTGCCACAGACCGCCACAGACAGCTAAGCAATTGCGAATCACACCACTCTCACACCACCATAGATGGCCAAGAAATCAAAGGTTCCAGCAACAGAATGCTTAAGATGGCCAAGAAATTGCTGATCCCAGCTGTAGACTGCCGTAGATGGTCAGCCAATCAGATGTTACAGCCTCAGACCGTCATTTCACATGCTGCTGAGAAGGAGAGAGTTAAAACAGAGAGCTGCTGCTGCTGCGCTGCATAGGCAACCATTAGCTAGGCAGTGTTCTCTTCCGTTTGCTCGTTCAACAGTGTTACTCTTCTTCATTGCTCTTAGTCTGCTGTCCGGACGCGTCCTTGCACCGGACCCCCAAAAGCCCTTTTGTTAGGGCTTATTTTTTTGGCTACCCTGTTGCCTGTGCGCTGGCATGCCAGGATGCTACTCATTTTTGTGTGTAATCAGTGATCCTGCACAGCCACATTATGCATGAGTCAGTGCACTAACTGCCAGTGCTTCATAATTGGTGGCCACTTTTTACTAGCACAAGGGGATTTTTTTTCACACAGCACGGGTTAGAGCATATGCTGGGGGCCACCTTCAGGGAACGTAGAACATTGACGGGAAAAAAATCAGGGAGGGAAGGATCACAAAGTGGTAGGCTTAAGGAGAGGGGGGCAGGTAAAAAGGTACCTGGGGGTGTGGGAAAATAAATGTATAAAGGAAAGAGTAAGAATGAAATGGAGGAGGCATGGGGCGGGGAAACGCGGAAAGGGGTCGAAACCAAAAACAAGGGGATGTGGTGAAAAAAGCACGGGCGGCAGTGCCTGGCGGGAGCTAATAATGTGGAACTTAGATGTCGCACCGGCATTGACATCCCAATGAACAGCATCGGCTGAAAAATTGGGTGTGCCTACAGCCACAATTATTTTCTTGGTGGGCAAGGGAAATACCAGCAATTTTTCGTTCATAAACCTAAGATGAACGAAAGGGGAGTAATGGGAAACTAAAGCTAGTGTAAAGGCTTTGTTATAAATTACAGGGTTTGGTTGTGCCAAACTGTATCTCCAACCAGTGGTACTGTTGTCAACATGGACATCTGCCACCAGTGTCGCCACACTTCACCATCTCCCCCAGTGTCCTGGCATAAACTGACCATTCTCCCACCCAGTGTCTGCACCACTGACCATCTCCCCCTAGTGTCTGCCATACTACCATCCCCCCAGTGTTGCACAATGACCCATCTCCCCCAGTTCTGCTGTACACTTGATACCATCTGCACCAGTTGGACTACACACTGAACATTCGGCAACAGGGTCCTCCACATGTATTTACCATCTCCACCAGTTTGCCCATGTGTACTGTACATATGAGTACAGTGTCCTCCACACTGAACATATCCCCATGGTTCGGCCAAACTGAATCCCATCTCCACAAGTGATATGCCAAATGAACAATCTCCCCAAAACAAGGGGACGAAAAATGAAAATCAGCAACAGAGACACACAGTCGTCACGAAAATTAATGACACCAGAAACAAACAGGGTTAAGAATAAGGACGTGTGTCCTCCACAAGGGCTACATCCAAACTGGACCTCACCTACAGTGGTCCTTAAATAATTGACCAGTAAACATCCAGTAGCCTCCACCACTGATCTCATCTCCCCCAGTGTCCCCCATACTGACCATAATCAAACCAGGTCCTCCCAACCCCTGACCATCTAACCCCCCCAGTCGGTGACTAGGAAAGGGATGGGCTTTTATGGTGTCAAAGAGGAACAGCACGATACAAATGTGGGTGAAGAATCAACTCGCAATTGATAGAGGTAGATCCGGAGAGAAAGCGAGAAAGAGGAGTGGGGATGCGGCGGCTTCCGTCTGGTAAGGGTTGTGTCCTAATGAAACTGACCTAGACATAGTAATGATGTAGAGGTGTGGGGTGATGGGTGAAATTAAATGGAATGGGAAAAATCTGGCAGGGGGTTAGTGGCAGGGGGGTGGTGTTGAGCGGCGGGCGATAGTCTGGAGCCAGGACGGAGTGACTTTCAATACTGTCGAGACATACGCGACAGATGGGCGTTGGAATTTTACTGACAGATGCTACTCTAGTTTCCTTATAATATGTCTAGCCACTACTTGGGTGTTGGGCGAGTACGAATCCTCAGATTAAAACTGGGAGGGCGAAATGCCACTGAGGAAGGAGGCCATTGTGGAAACAGAAAGGGGAACTAGTTTTGGTAAAGACCTCAAACAGCAGGCATGAGAGCAGAATGTGTTTTGGCAGTTGATTGGGATTCGACATTAATTAAAGTCGGCTGATTCAACGACGATGGTTCAACTGAACGAGGAGGATTGGTGGAGTTGTCTTGTGGGGGAGTGTATAAGGGGTACTACCTCATGTCTACCGCCCGCACTCTCGCTCATGTCACCTCGCCCCCACTTAGTCCGCTTATTTTTCTTACTTTCTCGCCGACAGATTCTTATCTTCTGTTCTTTACTACCCTCCCCATTGACCATTGGGTAAGTTAATCCGCACAATTTTCTGGTATGAATCAGGTCCCTTCCCTTCACATGTTTAAAGTTTTTGTTATTGCCATAGACCGGTCTAACAAACTTTTTTTCTTTCCCCCCGTTCCCCCTTGGGCTTTTTCCCTTTTCTTCTCTTCCCTCACCTCCACCCTTTTATGTCACCCCACTCATCCACCGCACCCCTAGGGGCACTTTTCCCACCATTTACCACTCCCTTGTGACCCATCAATTTCATTTCAGGCCGCGTACCTCTCAGATCAATCCTGACCTTTTCCTTATCATATCCACCCGCATTGTGTCCTTCCACACTCATTGCGGACATTTTTTCTATACCCAGCTGTTCCCTTCCATACCTTGACCTCACCATTCCATCACCAAACCAGCTGTACTTTTCACCAGACCACTGACCATATCTCCACCCGCCAGTCTTGTTTCCCCCTATCACTGACCTACTCATCACACACCCCACGCCCTGTACTCCACTACGTCGTTACCATCACCACACCAGTGTTCCGTCCAAATTTCCCCCCCGTTGACCCATAATCCACCCCACTCGTGTCATACCACACATATTTGACCCCCATCACCTTCATTCCTTCATGGTTTGCTCCCCCTCTCCATCAACCTGACCCCATCTCCACCATTCTTTCCACCAGGTGCCGGGCACTCCGCATTCCTATCCATATTTCCCCTTCTGTTTACTCCATCCTATCTTTTTTCAACCACCACATCGCGGTTCTATTTATGACATGACGCTTCGGACGACACCAATAACCATCCTTTTTCTCCTTAGTGTTACCTTTTTCTTTCTTTTCCATAGTTCACCCATCGGCCCCACCCCTATCACATCACAGGTGTGCTCTCCCCACTTTTATTATTCCAACACTCTTTCACAGTTCTTTTTTACTTTTTAACCCCCACCCTTAGCCCCTGCTAACTCCCGACGCCCCTTTTATATTTCCCATGACCCCACATACCACCAGTCTTTTGTCCGCCATCAACTACACCCCCCTGATCCTCTAGTTCAGTTTTCCTCTTTTTTCTTATCCCCTTATGTCGTCCCCTCCTTTCACTAACTTTCCGGGGACTCATTTTCATGCTTCATTTTTTTTTTGAGTCACACCCCTTTTCAGGTGCCCTCTTTTTAGATTCGGATCCTTTGATTCCCTATTCTTTTTCACCCATTTTCCATGTTCGTCCACGCCCTCATACACTGCACCCATGTAACTATACCTGGTGGGTCCACACTTACACACATTCCTGCACTCACCTTGCCATTCCCCCCCCTCTATTCTTTATTCATCCTAGCTTGTGTCTTTCTACTTCTACCTGCACAATAAACTCACTTTTCCATTGCTTGTCTTTTAGTTTCCATTCACCGCGTTACATTCAACTTCCTCTATCCACAAGGTGGCGTCTTGCACCGTTCCAGTACCCGGCGACATTTCTAATCATCTCAACTCCCCAGGGTCCCTCCATTTCAACGGTATATATAGTTAGTTTGCCCCTCGAGTTTGGGTGTGACGCTTGTCACCGACGGCGACCTCACAGCCGGGCGTTACATCTGCCCCCCTCGTCATTGCCCCCCCTTCTCGATTGGACTAGAACACAAGTTGATTAGTTAAACACAGGAAATATACCAGGCGTCGCTGAAGGGGGTAGCAAGCAGACCTGGACACAGAACCAGCAAGGGGGAAGCCAAAGGGGAACTCAGCACCAAAAGGTGACTTATCCGCCATTTTTCTGCCTACACCCACCATCCCCCTACCCCGCCGCCCAACATTAGCCACCCCAAAACCCCCACCCGCGTTGTATACTGTTCGAGTCACCTGCATTTTATCGACCTACCTCTCAGGACCCCCCCTATCTTTTCCCTCCTTTCCTCTTCCTTTTTTTTCTCCCACCTCCTTACCCCCCGTGTGCTCTCCCCTCATTCACCAAGTTTCCGGACCCCCAACCTACCTTTTGCCAATTCTCGGCGAGGTCCTCTCTATTTTTTTACCTCACCTGTAACAATGCACTTCCAACCACCCGGGTTTTGTTTCTCCTCCTTCCACCTATTACTCCCGGCCCCCACACCCTCCTTTTTTTTATTTTTTCACCCCCACCCCATTTTCCCCCCTTGTTTTGTCCCTCTTGTAACGGATCCCACCCCTTTCCCGCCTATGACCCTACGCACGTTTTTTCCTTCTCTCCCCACGTGTCTCCCTTTCCCAAACATCCTGGACCTTCACCACAGGGTCCTCCTACACCCTGACCCCCACTCAACCAATACTGATCGCTCTGGAACTCTTATTTTTTTACCCATACACTGGATTCCACATTATCCATTTTTACATAGGTGGTTTTGCCCCTCCCAAACCCCTGAACCACCGGCTCAAACAGTTTCAGGGTCAGTTCCCTTTTCATCATTTTTATGTATTCCGCACACCGTACATTTTTTCCCCAACTTAAGTGGCCTTTTTCTTTATTTCCCATACGGACCATCAGAAACAACATACATTTGAGTGTGTCCACACTCACTTCACTGGCTTTTCTATATGACCATCTCACATACTCTATTATCCACAGGGACCTCAATCAATTTTTTTATTTTCTTGTGATCTCACCACTTCTTTCATTTTTACACCAGTTCTTGTGTCCTTCCATTACTAATTGACCCTACCCCTTATTGTTTGTTCCCACGCCTTTTTTCCCACCCTTCTGTTTTTTTCCCTAACATTTTTCGTTCATCAGTTGTCCCCGATTCACATTTTTTCTGACCCCACTTCTATTCCTACATTCACCACGGTCCCTCCCCCTTTATACTGTGTTATCCCATAACCACTCAAGCTTGTACTGCAACAATCCCTCCACGACCCATCATCACCCCCAGGGCTCCCAACCATGTTTTTCGCTTTTTGCTGCTTCTCCTTATTACCGTTTCCTCTTCCAACATCCCCCCCATTTCTGACCCTTTATTTTCCCCCCTTTTCCATTGTAGAAATTCCTTTGTTGTGTGGCATTGTTAGTATCGTGACTCTACAAATAATTTTTTTTCTTCTATCCTTCTTTGGCCGTTTTATTTGCAGTTTTGCCTCCATGGATCCCGCCTTCTGTCTATGTCACTTGTTTCCAGGTGTTTTTTAGACCCCTTTGATTTAAACATACCCCCTCTTTTTTCCATTTTCCATTCACACTTGATTTTGTGTGCTTCAGAAAGTGTGTCCCATACCTTGTTTGTTATTTATTTCTTTAAACTTTCTCTCCCGCCCCCTTCCCCCTTACTCCCATTCGACATTCATCGTCACATCGGCCCGGGCCGTTCGCCTGTTTCGCGAAAACTTTTGCGGAAGTTTCTCGTGTTCGAAGTTCTCCTTTTTTTTCCCCTTCTTTCCCCTCCTTCGTTCGCAACAGCAAATCCTTTCGGTCCCCGTCTCCGTACGCATTTTATTCACCTAGTTTATGATTTTATTCACACGTTATACCTTCTAGCGCCACCAGCATTCTCAATTTACCTCCTCGGTTGGTCAAATTCCCCAATTAGATTTTCTCGGCCTTTGCTACCAGCCTCATTCAGACCTTTCCTATTATATCATGTCACATGTTTTCCATAAAAACCATTTATTCATTATCACACCCCAGTCTCTAGCTGTCACCGATTTCTTTCTATTTTACGTTTTGTGGTTTACTAACACCCATACCTTGCCTAGCTATTCTTTTTTTTTTTTTTCTTGGTTATTCTAGCTTTTTTCATTTTTGACTCTGATTCGCTCCATGCCTAAAGGGTTCATCACTCCCAACCCCCTCAGCCATTATCTTGTTTCCTCATGCTCCTCATGATTGCTTACATCGGTAGGTCTCACATTTTTTCTAATCCCAATCAACCTTCGTGTTTGGACGCCCTCACCTCTTTCTGACCTTCTTTTCCCCCTTTATATGCTTTTTGACAATTTGCCCCACATTTTTCCATTCATTTCCCACATTACGTTTTAGTCCACTTTCATTTGACTTGTTGCTTGGTAGAAACTTTTCATTTGTTTTCAGAGTCTATCCCCCCACCTTCACCTGGTTTTGGTCTTTTTGGGTTCCTCCCTCCTTCATTTTGTTTTCGTCAGTAGCTTTGCTACGAACTTTTTTTACACCATGATTATTGTTTATCTCATTTATTTATTATTTTTCATTTACCAATTTCCGTATGCATTGTATATGTTGTGTCTAGCACCATTTTTTTTATCCACCCCTTTCCCTCCCTATTTTTCCCTACCTATCTAGGTGTTCCTTTTTCT
>CM070043.1:34546259-34560971 GCA_036250615.1 Ptychadena robeensis | reverse complement strand
TCCATCATCTAAGTATCCCCCATCGTCCAAGAAGCTTCATCATCTAAGCATCACCAATCCACCATCATCTAGGAATCTAAGAATCCTCCATCTTCCAAATATCATCAATCACCCAAGAAGCCTCCATCACCTAAGCATTCTCTATCATCTAAGCATCCTTCATCATCTAAGCATCCTCCATAATCCAACAAGCTTCATCATCTAAGCATCCTTAATCCGTCATCATCTTTGAATCCATCAAAGATAGCATGAAAAGCATGCGAAGATCATCCCATATTGCTCTTGGCAATCAAATGGTACCACACCTGGAGAATTCTTCTATTATAGATGATGCTTAGGTGATGGAGGCTTCTTGGGTGATGGATGAGATTTGGAAGATGGAGGATTCTTAGATCACGACGGATTCCTGGTTGATGGAGCATGCTTAGATGATGGAGGATTCTTGGATGAACATGGATTCAAAGATTGTATAGAAGAGGGGACAGGGAAACACTATAGGGGGGGGTATGCTCAGTACAGCATCCCCGGGGGGTTTTATGGGTGAGGTTTTTAGGGTACCGCGGTATATTGTACCATTTTGAGTGAATATATTCACCATTTAGAGTTTAAAAAAAAACATAACTTTATTCATTCCCATATCAATACGACAATAAATATAGAAAACATTGAAAAAAATCTCAAATCACGCCATCAGCCTCGTGGAGCGCAACCACAAGCGAACGGACGGAAGGGCGCATCCTTCAAGATCGACCGTTGGATGGCACCTGACATTGCCCCCTGTAGAGATGGTCAAATTTTTCGACTTGCTAACTTTGCTGATTGCAAAGCCCCTGAACATGGTATCATCATCAAAATTGCTGGAGATGTAGAGAAGGGTTGGAGAAACATTTGAAAAGAAAAAGCTTTGCTCTAGCACATGGAGTTTTTGCATCAATTAAGTTCAAAGTTAAAGTCGAAATTCCAATTTTCGAAATTTCTACTTGACATTGAACTTAATTTTTGAAAAAAACTGTTTGTGTTAGAGACATACTTTCTTTTTTGTTTTATATCCCCAACCCTTCTCTACATCTCCAGCAAGTTTGGTGATGATACCATGCTCAGGGGCTTTGAAATTAAGTCGAAACCGTCGAAATGGTCGAATTTGTGAAAAAAAATTCGACCGTCTCTAGCGCCCCCCTGTTCTGGACAGTAATGAGCTGGAAGGCAATTTTAGCCTCACGAATCACTAGGAAGTCTACCAGACCCTATGATTCTCTTTCTGTGACACTTTCACTCCGAAACCCCGCCTTCGTAATCCCCTCCACCGCCTTGTGGGCAGATATTTGGACTCAACCACCTCCAGGATAGCAAGACTATATGACCGCTCTCTATCCAATGACGCCACATGGATAATCTGTAAATATTTGGCCATAACAAACCTGTGAATAGACATCAACTATACCTGAGGAAGTCCGTTTTTCGGATGAAACGCATCAGATCATGTGTTAAATTCCCCCCCTGAAGCACAGGGGAAAAGGATGTCTATATAAATCAGAGTTGTTTTTACTTGTACCTTGCATTATGTCTTTTCAATGTTTTCTATATTTATTGTCGTATTGATATGGGAATTAATAAAGTTATGTATTTTTTAAACTCTAAATAGCGAATATATTCACTCATCTGGTACAAAATACCGCGGTACCCTAAAAACCTCACCCATAAAACCCCCCGGCGATGCTGTACTGAGCATATCCCCCCCTATAGTGTTTCCCTGTCCCCTCTTCTATACAATCTTTGAATCCATGTTCATCCAAGATTCCTCCATCATCTAAGCATGCTCCATCAACCAGGAATCCGTCGTGATCTAAGAATCCTCCATCTTCCAAATCTCATCCATCACCCAAGAAGCCTCCATCACCTAAGCATCATCTATAATAGAAGAATTCTCCATCATCTAAGCACACTCCATCATCCAGGATGTCAGGATTCAGACAAGGGGTTGGCCAGACAGGCAGCACACACTGACAACCAGACAGGGATATGGTGAACAAAAAAGGGTTAATTGTGCACTCACTATAACAGAAACAAACAGGTGCCATTATAGTCCATAGTTCAGGTTCAGATGTAGAGATGTCCAGGGTTCAGGGTCACAGGGGAGTAAAAATGCGCCAATATCCAGATCAGAAACAGAGCCAGGTTGCAGTGAAAGTAGCAAAGCTCAGCCCAGCATGTGTCGGTAAAGCACACCTATATAGCCCTAAGGCTAACGAGGCAGGTGTGCTTAACCCACACCACACTTGCAGGGAGCCACCTGCTGGTGACTAGGGAATCTAGTCATGGGAAGCGCTAGCACAACGCCACCAGCAGGTGGTACATGGGACAGCAGAAATCCTTACACAGGAATCCTCCATCATATAAGCATCCTCCATCATATAAGCATCCTCCATCATATAAGCATCCTCCATCATCCCAGAATCCTCCATTATCTTATCATTCTCCATCAGCTAAGCATCCTCCACCATCCAAGAATCCTCCATCATCTAAGCATTCTCCATAATCCAAGAATTCTCAATCTTTTAAGAATCCTCCATCATCCAACAATCCTTCGTCATCTAAGAATCCTACATTATTCAAGAATTCTCCAACAACGAAGTATCCCCAATCAACCAAGAAGCTTCATCATCTAAGCATCCCCAGTCATCACCTAGGCATCATCATGCATCCAAGAATCCTCCATCATCCATGAATACTCCATCATACAAAAATCGTCCAAGAAACTTCATCAACTAAGCATCCCCAATCCACCATCATCTAGGCATCCTCCATCATCTAAGAATCCTCCATCATCTAAGAATCCTCCATCATCTAAGAATCCTCCATCATCTAAGAATCCTCTGTCATCTAAGAATTCTCCATCATCTAAGAATCCTCCATCATCTAAGAATCCTCCATCATCTAAGAGTCCTCCATCATCCAAGCATCCTCCATCATTTAAGAGTTGTCCAACATCAAAGAATCCTCCATCATCTAAGAATCCTCCATCATCTAAGAGTCCTCTATCATCTAAGAGTCCTCTATCATCTAAGAGTCCTCCATCATCAGCACACTCCATCATTCAGGAAACCACCATAATTTAAGCATCCTCCATCATCTAAGAAACATCATCAACTAGGCACCCTCAATCCACCATCATCTAGGCATCCTCATTCAACCAAGAATCCTCCATCATCTAAGAGTCCATCATCATCTAAAAGTCCTCCATCATCTCAGAGTCTTCCATTATCAGCACACTCCATCATTCAGGAATCCACCATCATATAAGCATCCTCTATTATCTAAGACAGTGTGTTTCAACTTTTTTTGGACAAAGGCACACTTGTTTCATGAAAAAAATCGGTGGACACCGACGATACGCATAATCGTGGCGCACTTCCGGTCCCCGCCGGAAGTACATCATCAGCAGGTGCCCCGCTGGAACGCAGATGCGTACCAGCAGAGCAAAAACACCGCCCCTGGTCTGTGAGGATGCGTGTTGCTAAGCAACCACATCCTCACAGAGCCAGTCAGGCTGTATAAGTCTTATAGTATAAGACACGGACCGGCTCTGTGAGGATGCGGTTGCTTAGCCCTCCTATCTAGCTGCCTCTTATAGTATAAGACTTATACTATAAGAGGCAGCTAGATAGGAGGGCCGAGGGTGGGGTCAAAAACCCATGGCACACCAGGCATGGTTGAAAAACACTGATCTAAGAAACGTCATCAACTAGGCACCCTCAAGCCACCATCATCTAGGCATCCTCATTCATCCAAGAATCCTCCAACATCCAACAAGCAACCAAGAATCCTTCATCATCTATGAGTCCTCCATCATCTTAGAGTCCTCCATCATCTAAAAGTCCTCGATCATCTAAGAGTCCTCCAAACGTTTGTTACCTTTTTACCACACTAATATGACTACCCCTCCACCAACAGAAGTTCCCCCAGTGTCAGCACAGTGACGTTCTTTATACGTAGCCAGCACAGTCCTGTATACTTATATGCATTTCATATATACTGTATATATAGACCGAGACCCTGGGATGGAGTAGGAGGGGGTCCAGTTCATGGGCTACATTGGAGGGATGCATCACCTTGCTTGACAGCATTCAGACAACCTGGGAAGGATTCAGCAATTCCTACCAGAGATATCCTTGTGGGGCTCTCTGTTTGATCTCCAAAGTGGTTGCAGTAGGGTGTGCTCCTCTATCTCTTGCCTGTGTCCCCCTTGGGGGCTGTTGGGAATTCGGAGCCGCATGGCTTCCCTTGGGATTCAGTAGTGTTTCTCCACAAAGGTGATACATTTATAAATCTCCCTGAGGAAGCCCGCGAGGGCGAAACATGTCGGAGTTTTGACTGAATATAAATCTGAATATAAACTCTTTAGCACTATCGTGTGATTTTATATTCTTAATGTATTGGGGTCTGAGGTATCGCATTGCGCTGTTTGCGAACCTCAATTCTCACCCCCTTGTTTTATTTCTATATGTATATTGAGTCCTACAGTTTTAATAAAGTCTCTTTTTACTTCTTCAAATGATTGTTGTAAGTGCCCCTAACTTCCTACTCATCTAGGTACCACCCTCATGCTGGGAAATGTTCTTTCCCTAAGCATCCTCCATCCATCATATAATCATCCTCCATCCATCATATAATCATCCTCCATCATCTAAGCATCCTCCATCATCCCAGAATCCTCCATCATCCAACAATCGACCATTATCTTATCATGCTCCATCATCTAAGCATCCTCCACCATCCAAGAATCCTTCACAATCCAAAAATCCTCCATCATATAAGCATCTTACATTATTCAAGAATTCTCCAACATCTAAGTATCGCCCATCGACCAAGAAGCTTCATCTTCTAAGCATCCCCAATCTGTCATCATCTAGGCACCCTCATTCATCCAAGAATCCTCCGTCATCCAAAATGACTCCATCATCCAAGAATCCTTTATCATCCAAGAATTATCCATCATCCAAGCATCCTCCATCAACTTATAGTCCTCCATCATCTAAGAGTCCTCCATCATCTGAGAGTCCTTCATATTCTAAAAGTCCTCCAACATCTAAGAATCTTCCTTCAGCTAAGAATCCTCCAACCCCTCAGCAATCCCTACCAGAGATATCCTTGTGGGGCTCTCTGTTTGATCTCCCTTCCACCTGGTGGGCTTGTTCTACCAAAGATCAAGTGGTTGCAGTAGGGTGTGCTCCTCTATCTCTTGCCTGTGTCCCCCTTGGGGGCTGTTGGGAGTTCAGAGCCGCATGGCTTCCCTTGGTGATACATTTATAAATCTCCCTGAGGAAGCCCGCGAGGGCGAAACATGTCGGAGTTTAAAATCTATCTACACCACCCTCATTCTTGGAAATGTCCTTTCCCTAATGGGAACCTGCCTTCTCTTTACTGTATAGATATTTTTTGCTTTGGTCCTTCTGCTTACATTTTATACTAGAAGTCATTCAAATGTTTTAATTAAATAAAAAAGTTACTGGTACCAAATGAAGGCCCAAAGTACTTGGTTGGGGAGTGGTATCTAATTCCCACATCTGTGGTTACCTCTTGTCCGTTCATGTAGATTGATATGCTTCCTGGACAGATTTGGGAGGGGATGGGGGTGATAAAACCTCTCTGTGACATTTATTGGATGATACTTCATCATTCCAGACACTGGGGTATATGAGAAGAAGAGTTGGGGCTGTAACCTCCTACACATGATACTCCTGGCTCAGAAATACGATCACGTCCTCTAGGCCCGTATACCGATATCCAGAGGACCCCACTCTGCCGCCGGTGACAAAAGAATCCAAGATATGAACGACATTAAAATGGTAATTACATTCTTTGCTTTTATTCTTCCTTTGTAATGTATGTTATGAGCTCTCTGGATATTATATGCCATGCGCGTATAATTATCTAATTAACACGTTAATGCTTTACAATAAAGACGTTTAGATTATATATCATTTTCATTGATGTCCAAATTATATGTATTAAGGGAGCGCACAGCAGACATTATTATCGCCATATAACCCGCTTTCAGGAAAGAAGCAGGACGTCGGCTTTGTTTAAAGAGCGAGGCGACCCACGGTTAGATATTTGATGTTTATGTTTTTTTTTCAAGAACTAAAGCAATTTACATTTATATTTTAAGTTAAGTGTACAGGTTAGCGGAGCCACCCAATGACAAGAGGCGACTTGTGCATAAATTAACTTGTGATTCAGATGAGGCCCAATGAGGTCTCACTACTTACAGCAAACTTTTACAGAAGAGTGTTGATTAGAGATGGTCGAATTTTTCAACTTGCTAACTTTGCGAGCTGATTGCCAAGCCTCTAAACATGGTATCATCACCAAAATTGCTGGAGATGTAGAGAAGGGTTGAGGTAACATTTAAAAAAAAAAAAAGATTTGCTTTAGCAAATGGAGTTTTTGCATAAATTTTTCTGTTTTTCGAAATTTTGACTTGACTTTGAACCTAATTTGTACAAAAACTATTTGTGTTAGAGACATATTTTGTTTTTGTAGTATACCCCCAACCCTTCTCTACATCCCCAGCAAGTTTGGTGATGATACCATGTTCAGGGGCTTTGCAAATAACACGAAATCGTCGAAATGGTAGAATTTTAGAAAAAAAAAAAATTCGACCATCTCTAGTGTTGATAGGGGAGTAACAGAGGCCGGGTGTACAGGTTCAGGATCAACCACGACAAGAGGCGGACGTGCTGCTAAAACTACTTTATTTTTAACTTCAAGGTAACAACTCATGAACACCTGGTGAATGGGTCGTAATCCCAAAGGGGCGACCAAGTTCTCTTGTTTGGGCATGTTGCTCAGCCTACCGTTACTACGGGTCCTCCTGGGATCCCTCTGGAAATGTCCAGGAGCCGCATGCTCGCCACTAGAGATAGTCGAATTTTTTTTCAAAAATTCGTCCATTTTGACGATTTCGACTTAATTGCAAAGCCCCTGAGCATGGTATCATTACCAAACTTGCTGGAGATGTAGAAAAGGTTTGGGGGTATACTCCAAAAACAGAAATTATGTCTCTAACACAAATAGTTTTTGCACAAATGAAGTCAAAATTAAAGTCAAAATTTCGAGAATCGGAATTTCGACTTTATTGTGTAACTTAATTTATGCAAAAACTCCATGTGCTAAAGCAAAACTTTTTTTTCTCCAAATGTTCTCACAACCCTTCTCTACATCTCCAGCAAGTTTGGTGATTATACCATGTTCAGGGGCTTTGTAATCAGCTCACAAAGTTAGCAAGTCGAAAAATTCGACCATCTTTACTCTCCACCAGTCAGGACTCCCCACCCCACTTGTGCAATGTATGGGGGATGGCCCTAACAGCTGACACACATATTGCAAGTGGGTCTGATAGAAGTAGCACAGGCTATTAGGTCCACCTTCTGCCTACACGCCGGTATAGACAGTGGAGGGCTGTTTCCCTTGTGTGCCCAGCTGCTGCCGTCTCATCAGGAATCACGCCTCTGGACTGCGCCTCCTCATCCGGGGGAGCGCATTTATACTCCGGGGTCCGTGGGGGCTGATAGGAATTAGCTTAGCAGAACCTAACTGCTCACACCACAATGCCTAGATGGGGCCAGGGAATGTAAGGGCACCACGGGCTGGTACCGGCATGTCCAGAGGGTGAATACAGTGGATTGGCAGGATCACAGTACAGGCAGAACCTTCAGTAGCATTCAGGTCTGCTCCATGCGGTCTGGGCCTTACGTCACCTCACTGAAAACCTGTGGCAGCAACTTCTCATAACTGGGGCTTAAACATGAATTGCATGCTATTTTGCTCCCTAGCTGCCCGCACGCATGACTAGACTATGGTGAATAACAGGTCTCAGAGTGGACAGCATTTCCAGTAAATTCTACTCCATTAGACCCGCCCTCACAGAGCAACTTCCTGGGGGCAGAACCCTCTTTCATATACCCCGGGGGCCCAGTGGGATCATGGGAAGAAACATAACAATAGGCTCCTTTGTGATGGTCTAAACAAGGCCCAAATTCAGTTCAAAGTTTCAGTTCCAAGATCCGAATTCAGACCCTCAAAATATGTTGGCTGTATTATTTTTGCATTATCCAATGGGTTCGTAAATTTGGATTTCTGGACATTTAAGCTTCTTCAGAAGAGCCTCTTTAAGGACCAATAATATATGTGAGGTGCCAACAAGGGCCAAATGTAGCTCATGAACCCTTGATATCTGACAAGGACAACAATAAGTAGGGGATGCTAACTCAAGCCAAAGCCTGCCCACTCCCAATGCCAAGAAGGTGTTCAACAATGGACAAAGGTAGCTCATGAATCCTAGCTATCAGACACTCCCAATGCCAAGATGGTGTTACCAACAAAGTCCAACTGGAGCTCATGAACCCTAACTATCAGACACTCTCAATTCCAGAAAGGTTTGCCAACAAGGACCAAATGGTACTCATGAACCCTTGCTACCTGTCATCCCCAACACCAAGTAGGGGATTCTAACAAAAGCAAAAGGCTGCCCATGAACTTTAACACTCCCAATGCCAAAAAGGTGTTCCCAACAATGGACAAAGGGAGCTCATGAACCCTAATTATATTACACTCCCAATGCCAAGATAGTGTTACCAACAAGCTCCAACTGGAGCTTATGAACCCTAGCTATCAGACACTCCCAACAAGGACCAAATGGTAGTCATGAACCCTTGGTATCTAACATCCCCCAACAACAAGTAGGGGATGCTTACATGAGCCAAAGGCTGCCCATGAACCCTGACACTCCCAATGCCAAGAAGGTGTATGAACCCTAATTATACGACACTCCCAATGCCAAGATGGTGTTACCAACAAGGTCCAATTGGAGCTCATGAATAGTGATTATCACGAAAATTCGGATTCCGAATATTAATTGCGAATATCAGCAATTCGGAAATTCACGAAGATGGTTGCCTGTGCCGCTCATCACTACTCATGAAACCTAGCTATCAGACACTCCCAGTTCCAGAAAGGGTTGCCAACAAGGACCAAATGGCACTCATGAACCCTTGCTATCTGACATCCCCAACACCAAGTAAAGAATGCTAACAAGAGCCGAAGGCTGTCCATGAACATTAACACTCCCAATGCCAAAAAGGTGTTCCTAACAATAGACAAAGGGAGCTAATGAACTCTAGTTATATGACACTCCCAATGCCAAGATGGTGTTATCATTTGGTTGGGGGGTGCAAGCAGAAAAAATCACCATCCCGCTCAAAGCCCCCACCCCCCCGACGTTGTTCCCGGACTGCCGGCAGCACACTGTACATAGTGGCAGTCCGGAAACACAGTGAGAGTGAGCCGAGGGTGCTGTGATAATGCAGCACGTCGGGGCCCCTACCTGCTCACCGATCGGCCCCCCTAGCTGCCCGGGCCCGGGACAGGAGTCCCCTCTGTCCCCCCCTGATGGCGGCCCTGCCAAGAAGGGGTTGCCAATTAGAACCAAAGGCTGCTTATGATATGCCCATCTGGTCATTTATGAGGTCCCCTCTCCCCATTGGATTGTTTTTATGGGTCCCACTTGACTCTAACCTCCATGTGAATCAAACATGACCAGAAACAATCCAGAGAAGGAGACATGACTTCATGATCTGTAAGGTAAGTTGGAGTTGGGTGTTGCTGTGAACTTTCGATATATCCCCCAAGCAGGGAACTGCCCTTTGGGTAACAATCGGTCACTCTCAATGAGCTTTTCTATTGACGATGAAACAATTATAGAAGATCCACAATGATAATGACATTTACACTGTTTTTGTTCTTACTGATACGGATCCTTAAAAGGCTGTAAAAGGGAGCCGAAGGATGAATGATGGCATTGATCTTGCCCCAACCTCGCTCTGTGAGAAGCAGAAGCCTCGTACAAATGACCCGATTATTCTTTAGCCTTAATTACCGCAAGAAAATGCTTTTCGCTGACAAATGGCGCCATTAGGGTTTTGCTCTTTGGCGGGGTGACAGCTCTCCACACATACCGTTAGGGGTTTATATATTTTTTTTCTGTTCTTTGGGCTCGAGCTCATTGGCTGCGGCGAATTGGCGTAGTAGTAATGTGCGGCCTTTGAGATAATTCCACTAAGTTTGCAAAATGTTTTTTTTTTCCAAATGAAATGCAGCTGAAAATCCTTAACTCTGGCGGCCAACCAAGATTCATATTTGCTGCAATTAGGATTTAATTAACGTTACGGATTCTGCATATTGATCACTTGTTTTTGTGACTGCGCGCCGCGCTCCTAAATGAAATTGAAAAAAAAGAGATAATTTTATGTTTGCGTCTATTCAATTAGTTTTATTTGATATTGTTTATGTAATGGTCTTTGTCCGACACAATGGCAAATCACAGCTAATGGATATGTTTTTCATTAACGTCGATTTGTGTGATGAGGGCGTCTGATATTTAACGCTCGGAACATGTCATCTACAAATAATGGAGATGTTTAGGAAGCGGTGGGTGGCTCCCAGCGTCATAGTAACCGGATAACAAATTCAAGTAATGGCTGGGGGCAATAGTCACTAGCTGTGGTTGTATGTTAACCTCCCTAGTGGTCTGCCCATGCCGCGCTATTTCCACCCAGTGGCGGTTTTAGGCATGGGCAACTT
This sequence comes from Ptychadena robeensis, assembly GCA_036250615.1. Taxonomy (NCBI): domain Eukaryota; kingdom Metazoa; phylum Chordata; class Amphibia; order Anura; family Ptychadenidae; genus Ptychadena; species Ptychadena robeensis. The sequence continues at coordinate 34,550,330 of CM070043.1, read as the reverse complement.
GGGCGGTTGCCCAGGGTGGCATGTGGGCATTAGAAATGTTTTTCTGATGCCCAGATGTCTTCTACCTTATCTTCGCACTTGCCTTAGGAGAGAGTAGAGGAGACTCACCCCCCTCTCTCTCCCCAAGAGTGGAGATGTTTGCTGGGGGAGGCAGGGATCTGGATAGGAGGTGATATAGACCTCACGAGCAACTCCATCCCTGCCCCCCCCCCCATGTGAGTGAGGGGAGATGAGACTTAGAGATCCAGAGTCCCACCTCACTAAGGAGCAACTCCACATCCCTTCCTCCCCAACCAACCCCCCTCTGGGGAGGGGGCGGCCATCAGAGGGGGTGCCCACCGATCTACCTAGGACCGCCCCTGTTTCCACACGCACCTCTCCACACAGTCGGTATCATTAATGGGTGGGAAAGCCGGCACTCCTCCATTAACATGGTGGTCTATGGCACTGTGACGTGATCGGGGCGGTGCCGAAACCCCGGCAATGTTGCAGCGATTAAGACAATCGCTGCAGCTTTCCTCAGGTGTATCAGGTACACCCGATGCCCGCTGCTGTAGTGGTTGGGGCGAACAGAACGGCGAACCAACAGGGTTCATCTCAACCGCTAGGTTGGTTAACGCACAATGGGGGTTTTCACTGGTTTATTGCCTACTGGGTGGTTTTGATGAGTAAAGCTAGGCATATACAGGTAGAGTCAGTAAAGACCAGTACTTGCGTGACCCAGGAGCCCTGTGGATACCAGGATGATGCCACTTCCTGGTTATGAATGTTATCACTTCCTGGTTATAGATGATATCACTTCCTGGTTACAGGTGCTGAAGGGCTCATAAGGATCAACAGGACCCATTTCAGGTGGCAGCCCCTTGTCAACCATATGGGCACGTGTCCTTGTTCTTAGATACATTTGTATTGCTGGGTGTTCATTCATGTGCTCCACAATCCTAATCTACAATGCTACCAGGAGACAATGGGGAAATCCAACATCCAAAATTCCAAATTGTTCTTATGGACACTAACTATGTGACATTTCCAATTCCAAGAAGGGTTGGCAACAAGAGCCAAACCTCACTATGTTTAGGTTTCAGCTTACTCCAGATCAACGGTTCTGAAGGTTCTTCAAGCTGTACGTGTATCCAAAATGATGGCTCTGCTGACGAGCCAAAGGTAGATCATGTTCATGGAAAGTAGCAAGAAGATGTTTCATGGAGGAACTAAAGGCCATAGCAGGTTAGTTGCCTTTAGGTAGTATTGTAAGGTTCAGGGATCAACCAACGACAAGTTTCGGCTTGTTCAATGCTGAAGAACTTTATTCAAACACCATGGTCCCAAGTGGTTCTTAGAAAACGTCACCGGCAATAATAATTGTAGTCCATAACAGTACAACGCTATATAGAATGAAGTTCAACTAGTAGGAGGCTCATAGGCTGACCAGGCCGCTTAACCCACGTAGGGCAAGGAGTAACTAGGTCAGTAGTGATCAGTTCTTGATTGACCCAGGAGCCGTGTGGATAGCAGGATGATACCACTTCCTGGTTATGAATGTTATAACTTCCTGGTTATGAATGATATCACTTCCTGGTTACAGGCGCTGTCAGGCTCAGTAGAATCAACAGGACCCATTTCAGGTGGCAGCCCTTTGTCAACCATATGGGCACGTGTCCTTGTTCCTAGATACATTTTTATTGCTGGGTGTTCATTCATGTGCTCCACAATCCTGATCTACAATGCTACCAGGAGATAATGGGGGAATCCAAATTGTTCTTATGGACACTAACTATGTGACATTTCCAACTCCAAGAAGGGGTTGGCAACAAGAACAAACTGGGCTTGCATAAAACCTCATATGGAGCTTGCTGGAACAATGCATGCTATTGTATGTATGCTCTCTGGCTGCCCGCACGCCAGAACAAACAAGTGTGGGAGATAGGCATAGGAGACGTAAGCTCGCTGTCACGGCGCAGCAGGTGTGGACCCACTGTGCCACATGTCCTACCTCCTCTAAGGGCGTTGTGTAAGTGAACCCACTAGTTCTTCACAATACCCCTGATGGTGGGGATAGACTTTCCCGAGGGGATCACCAGGTTGCTACCTCTTGAGGGAATGTAGGAACACAAGGCAGCTAGCCCAGGGGACAGCAGAGAAGGCTTGGGCAGCGCAGGTACAGATCAGGTAGCAGTAGAGTGCAGCTGGCAGGTAAGGGTTAACAGGTATCAGTCTCAGAACACAGGCAGGACTCTATATCACAGGAACAGCAATGGCAGGCAGTGCTTAGCATAACACAGAGACCTTAATACTGAGGCAAGGCTGAAAGGGCAGGGTTCCTTATATAGCTGCAGGAGGTCCACTATTGGTCAGCCAGGTCACATGATGAATACCTTAAATCCCAGGAAATGACACGCGCTGGTGTTTAAGGAAGTGTGTAGAAATAACAGAATAACCACAGAACTGGGCGCCTAGACCTGCAACGGTAAGTAGGGAGGTGACGGCCCGCGTATGGCAGTTACACTCGCCCAGTCACACCATCTCATTCAGTCCTGTCCCACTGAGGGGGCCGACCCTTCACCTAAATAGACCCCCGGCACCAGGTCATCACGGATAGTCATCTTAAAGGGGACTCTACCCTTACTATGTGATTCCCTGTCACTGCAGTATATCCATACTTTGCCTTCCCAATCCGAAATCCGATGTTTCTTGAAAGACTTTTGGTAAACAAATTGTCTTGTTGCAAAGAACAAAAAAAATGATGCATTGAAACGGAATTTGTTTTCCATCTCACGAACAGACTTTTCACATGTCTCCTCTTCCATCTCAAGATAATCACACAATCACAGATAATGTGCGAGCACATTTCCTCTACCTGGAAGCATCATTTGGATATTATCTGGAACATTCCTATATATTTTCCTTTAGAAAAAGTTGCCTTTGGTGTTTATTGTTCATGTAAAACACAGGGCCATCAGCTTCGAGTCCAGCTTATGCAGCCGTGAATGTTTGGGGGGCATAGGCTCATATTAAAGGCATCGGTGCTAAAATGGATTATTGTGTAACGTCGGGCAGTGTGAGTGGGTGCACTCCCACGACCAGGTACTTTTGGATGCTCGATGTACCCCCATCTATACACAAAACTCGTTCCTCATCCATTCCCAATTAACTATTGTCCACTCGTCCAGTTAGGGGATATTTACAAGGTTTACTAGCAGGGCAGATTATATACAGACATTCTCCATCACCCAAGGTAGGGATGGGGCATCCAGCTTCAGGGACTACAGTTGTAAACACCTGCCTAACCAGCCTGCTGGGAGTGGATAGAGGTAGCCACAACTCTCACCCAAGATGTGGTAAGTCCAGGAGGGGAGGCTTGATCCTGATGTAGGCCTCAACTCAGCTCCGGAGACGCACAGCGATCCACAAAGGATGCAGGGAACAACAGAATAGCCCAGAATGTTCTGTAGAACACCATTATATAGCCTAAGATCAGGTTAGATTAGGGCTTTGGCTGGACCATATTTTACAGACAATAACAAAATTTTTACAGACAATAACCATGTCATGACCAGACCTATGTATTTACACATTTGAGTTAATTTCCACCTCACTACACTTGGGAAACCCTGATCTGCCCAATGCCAATTGTTGGTCAAAACGTCATCAGGTCCACTAACAGACAAAACAAAAACATAATGAAGAGCCCTTTTGTTTGGTCAGTCAATACACAAGAGCGGATTATTAAGCACAATTATAACCCAGCCCTCTGTCTGTAAAACGCGGCAGGGGTGGGCACTTTCAGCCATGTTATCCCTGTTTGTAGATAATATTAGGGGAGATGACAGATTGGTAGAGACAGGTAGGTTTTTCTTTCATGGCAGTGGTACTACTAGGGGACCAGTACTTTTTTATGAACATCTTACATGAGTCCATTATGGACAAAAGTCTTGGTCCACCCAGCCGTTACACCTACTGGCACTATTATGACATAAAAAACTAACCATGTACTTGGTTGGGGTGCCAATTAGCCATAAAGCTAGCCATACACGTGTCGGATTCCATGTCCAATCGATTCATCATCCGATC
>CM070043.1:34480068-34492450 GCA_036250615.1 Ptychadena robeensis | reverse complement strand
CCTTGGTGGAGGGAGTTTATGATGCCGGTAAGGTAATGGTTCTAGTTTAGGTGTTATTGTGTTATATTGATTATTGAATGTTATGATTCATGTACAGAATTGTTCGTATATAATTTGTATATAATTGTATATATGTGTATTTTTAAAGTGGTTGCACGTTTTTATTATATTAATAAAAATCTATATCACTGCATAACTGCTGGGTCCTCCCTATAGAAATACATAGTGATTGAAGGTATATATCACTGCTATGTAGTGCCGGGTCCTCCCTGATAGAATACATAGTGATTGGAAGGTATACTATCACTGCTATGTAGTGCCGGGTCCTCCCTGAAGAATACATAGTAATTGAAGGTAGATACACTGCTATGTGGTGTTGTGGGTCCTCCCTGATAGAATACATAGGATTGGAAAGGCAATAAATCACTGCATAGGTGTAGTCCGGGTCCTCCCTGATAGAATACATAGTGATGGAAGGTAATAATCACTGCTATGTGGTGTTGTGCCTCCCTGATAGAATAACATAGTGATTGGAAGGATATATATGCTATGTAGTGCCGGTTTGTCTTGGTCTCCCTGATGATAGAATACATAGTGATTGGAAGGTATATATCATGCTTTGTAGTGCCGGTCCTCCTGATAGAATACATAGTGATTGGAAGGTATATATCACTGCTATGTAGTGCCGGGTCCTCCCTGATAGAATACATAGTGATTGGAAGGTATTATCTTACTGCTATGTAGTGCCGGGTCCTCCCTGTAGAATACATAGTGATTGGAAGGTATATATCACTGCTATGTAGTGCCGGGTCCTCCCTGAGAATACATAGTGATTGGAAGGTATATTCACTGCATGTAGTGCCGGGTCCTCCCTGATAGAATACATGTGATTGGAAGGTATATATTACGCTATGTAGTGCCGGTCCTCCGATAGAATACATAGTGATTGGAGGTATATATCACTGCTATGTAGTGCCGGGTCCTCCCTGATAGAATACATGTGATTGGAAGTATATATCACTGCTATGTAGTGCCGGTCCCCCCTGATAGAATACATAGTGTTGGAAGGAATATATCATGCTATTGTAGTGCGGGTGCTCCCCCTGATAGAATACATAGTATTGGAAGGATATATCACTGCATGTGGTGTGGGTCCTCCCTGATAGAATACATGAGATTGGAAGGAATAAATCACTGCTATGTAGTGCGGGTCCTCCCTGATAGAATACATAGTGATGGAAGGTATATATCACTGCTATGTTGTTGGTCCTCCCTGATAGAATACATAGTGATTGGAAGGATATATCACTGCTATGTAGTGCGGGTCCTCCCTGATAGAATACACTAGAGTGGCGAAAAATTAGAAAAACTTTGAACTTCATTAATGCAAAAACTCCATGTGCTAGAGCCATATTTTTCCAATGTTCCCCCAACCCTTCTCTACATCCCACAATTGGTGATGTCCATGTTCAGGGGCTTTGTCAAAAATGCGACCATTTCTAATCACAAGCAATGCACTCTGGGTCCTGGGGAGAGTGATGTCATCCATGCAGAGCAAAGTCATCGCTAGGGAAAGTGCCCGCATTGCGTAATATATGATATTACCTCCCTAGCGCTCTGCTGAGGTCCAATTTCTGCACCAAAAGCGCACCATAGACGTAAATTGCTGTTTTAAGCCTGTAACTTCACAAAATCTGTCCGTAGAGGGTCTAGTAGACACCTGACTAATAATGTTGGAAAACACACAATTGTGTAAACAAAGGGATGGGTGTATACGAGAAAAAAGAAGTATGTCTCTAACATAAACATTTTGGCACAAAGTAAGTTCAAGTCAAGTCAAAATTTCGAAATCAGAATTCGACTTTGAATTTGAAACTAATTTATGCAAAAATTAGCTAGTTTTGTGCTAGAGCAAAACTATTTTTTTCAAACCCTTCTCTACATCCCAGCAATGTCCCCCCAACCCTTCTCTACATCTCCAGCAAGGTCCCCCCCCAACCCTTCTCTACATCTCCACAATGTCCCCCCCCTTCTCTACATCTCCAGCAATGTCCCCCCAACCCTATCTACACCCAGCAATGTTCCCCCAACCCTTCTCTACTCTCCAGCAATGTCCCCCCCCAACCCTTCTCTACAATCTCAGCAATGTCCCCCCACCCTTCTCTACATACCCAGCAATGTCCCCCCAACCTTCTCTATACATCTCCAGCAATGTCCCCCAACCCTTTCTACACCTCCAACAATGTCCCCCAACCTTCCCTACATCCAGCAATGTCCCCCACCCTTCTCTACATCTCCAGCAATGTCCCCCAACCCTTCTCTACATCTCCAGCAATGTTTCCCCAACCCTTCTCTACATCTCAGCAATGTCCCCCCATCCCTCCTCTACACCTCAGCAATGTTCCCCCCAACCCTTCTCTACCATCTCCAGCAATGTCCCCCATCCCTCCTCTACACCTCCAGCAATGACCCCAAAATTTCTTACATCTCCAGCAATGTTACCACACAACCCTCTCTACATCTCCAAGCAATGTCCCCCAACCCTTCTCTACACTTCCGCAATGTCCCCAAACCCTGCTCGCATCTCCAGCAATGTCCCCCAAACCCCTCTCTACATCTCCAGCAAGTCCCCCCAACCCTTACACATCACGTCACAATCTCTTCCACACAGCAAGGTGCAGAGACACATCACATGCCACAATCTCTTCCACCACAGCAGGGAGCAGCGTCCACACACATTCACAATCACTCTACAACCCCCCCAGCAGGGGAGCAGTAGTCAACATCATGTCAACACAATCTCTTTCACCACAAAGAGGGAGCAGGAGCACATGCCATGCCCCACAATCTCTTCCACCACAAGAGCGCGTCACATCACGTCACAATCTACTTCCACCAGAGATGGGAGCAGGAGCCACACACCACTCTCCCCCACACACCCATCCTCCATCTCTCCACCAGCCACGGACCGGAGCCACATCAACGTCCACAAACTCTTCCACCACAGAGGAAACCAGAGCCACACACGTGCCCACATCTCTCCACCCGCCAGAGGGAGCAGAGAATCACTCACACCCAATCCTCTTCCACCACAAGACAAGCACACAGGCCGCAACCCCACCACAAGCAGGATTCCACCACTTCCACAATCTCTTCCACCAGCAAGGAGCAGAGCCACACACCATGCCACAAGCTCTCCACCAGCAGAGGGACAGGAGCACACATCACATCCACAATCTCTCCACCAGCAGAGGAAAACGGACGACCACATCACCGTGCCACAATATCAACACCCCCAGCAGAGGAGCAGAGTAACCATCAGTGCCACAATCTCTTCCACCACCAGAGGGAGCGGAGTCACATCATGTGCCACAAACTCTTCCATCCACCAAGCAAGGAGCAGGAGTACACAACGTGCCCACATCTCTATCCAACCACCAGAGGGGCAGGACGCCACATCATGTCCACAATCTCCTTCCACCAGCCAGAGGACGCAGAAGCCCACACCTCCACGTGACCACATCTCTTCCAACCCAGCAGAGGGAGCAGAGCCACAACACGCACACAACTCTCTTCCACACAGCAGAGGGAGCAGGACGTCAACATCCACATGCCACAATCTCTCCTTCCACCGGCACGGGAGCAGAAGCCACATCACATGCCACATCCCTTCAACCGCAGAGGAGCAGGAGCCACCATCACATCCACAATTCTCCCACCACGAGGGAACAGGAGCCACATAACGTGCCACAAAATCTCTACACAAGCAGAGGACAGGGTCACATTCATGTGCCACCATCTTTCCCAGCAGCGGGGGGCAGAAGCCACATCAAGAAGCCACAGCACATGCACAATCTCTTCCACCAGCATGAGGGAGCAAGAGCACATAACATGCCACAATCTCTTCCAACCAGCAGATGGGAGCAGGAGCCACAGCACATGCCACAATCTCTTCATCAGGCCCAGAGGGAGAGGAGTTACAATTCCAAACCATGTGCCAAATTCTCTTCCAACAGCAGAGGGAGAAGACGTAAAGTCACATCATGTGCACAATTCTTCCACCAGCCGAGCGGAGAAGAAAGCCACATCATGAGCCACAATCTCTTCCACCAGCAGAGGGAGCAGGAGTCAACACCACAGGCCACCAATCTTTCCACCAGCAGAGGAGCAGGAGTCACATCATGATGCCACAATCTCTTCGAACAGCGAGGGAGCAGGAGCCACAAATCATGAGCCACAAATCTTCCACCAGCAGAGGAGCAGGCGCCACACACAGCCACAATCTTCTGCCACCAGCAGAGGGAGCAGGAGTCAACATCATGTGCCACAATCTCTTCACCAGCAGAGGGAGCAGAAGCCAATCAGTGCCCCAATCACTTCCACCAGCGAGGGGGCAGGAAGCCACATCAGTGTCACAATCTCTTCCACCAGAGAGGCGAGCAGGAAGCCACATCACAGACACAATCTCTACCACCAGCAGAGGGAGCAGGCGCACCATCACATGCCCCAATCTCATCCACCAGCGAGGGAGCAGGAGCCACATCACATGCCCAATCTCTTCCACCAGCAGCGGGGCAGGAGCCACAGCATGTGCAACAATCTCTCCACCAGCAGAGGGGGGAGCAGGAGTCACATCACATGCCACAATACTTTTCACCAGCAAGAGAGAGCAGGAGCCACATGAAATGACACAAATCCACCAGCATAGGACGCAGGAGCCACATCAGTGCCACAATCTTTCTTCTGCCCACAGCAGAAGGGCCGGAGCCACATCACGGCCCCAAATCACTTGCACCAGCAGAGGGAGCAGGAGCCAAATCCACATGCCACAAATCGATTCCACCAGCAGAGGGGCGGAGACACATCAGAGCCACAAACTCTTCCACCAGCAGAGGGAGAGGAGCAACATCACATGCACAATCTTTCCACCAGCAGAGGGACACGAGACACACACAGGCCACAAGCTCTTCCACAGCAGAGGTAGCAGAGTCAATTATGGGCCCACAACTCTTACACCAGCAGAGGAGCAGAAGAACATCATGTGCCCCAATCACTTGGCACCAGCAGAGGGAGCAGGAGCCACATCATGTGCCCAATCTCTTCCACCAGCAGAGGGAGAAGGAGCCACATCAAGTGGCCCACATCTCTTCCACCCAGCAGAGGGCGCAGGCGCACAATCACATGGCCCCAATCTCTTCCACCAGAGAGGGAGCAGGAGCAACATCACATGCCAACAATCTCTTGCACCAGAGAGGGCGCAAGGAGCACATTCACATGCCACAACTCTTCACCCAGCAGAGGGAGCAGAAAGCCAATCATGTGACCCAAGCACTTCCCACCAGCAGAGGAAGGGAATCCAATCACATGCCACAATCTCTACACACAAAGAGGGAAGCAGGAGCACCAATCACATGGCCCCTAATCTCTTCCCAGCAGAGGGGAGCAGGGTAGCCACATCACATGCCACAATCTATTCAACCAGCAGAGGGAGCAAGAGCCACCAGCACTGCCACAATCTCTTCACCAGCAGAGGGAGCAGGGCCACACACATGCCCGACAACGCTTCCACTCAAGCAGAGGGAGCAGGAGTCACATGGCCACAAATCTCTTCCACCAGCAGAGGGAGCAGGAGTCACATCACATTGCCACAATCTCTTAACGCCAGCAGAGGGAGCAGGAGCCACATATGTGCCACAATCTCTTCCACCAGCAGAGGAGCAGGAGTCACATCACATGCCACAATCTTTCCACCGAAGAGGCGAGCAGGAGCCACAATTCAATGCCACAATCTCTTCAACACAGCAGGAGGGGGGAGGGGGCAAGAGCCACATCACATGCCACAATCCTTCCACCAGCGCGGAGCAGGAAGCCACATCACAGGCCACAAATCTCGTCCACACAGATGTGAGCAGGAGCCACCATCACGTGCCACAATATCTTCACCAGCAGAGGGAGCAGGCGCCACATCACATGCACAATTCTTCCACCAGCAGAGAGAGAAGGAGCCAACATCACAGGCCACAATCTCTACCACCAGGCAGAGGGAGAGCAGCCACAAATATGTGCCACACTCTCTTCACAGCCCAGCAGAGGGAGGCGGGAGTCACATAATGCCAAAATTCTTGCCACAGCAAGAGAGAGCAGGAGCCACATCAACATGACACAATCTCTTCCACGAGCATAGGAAGCAGGAGCCACATCACGTGCCACAATCTTCTTCCACCAGCAGGAAGGAGCAGGAGCACATCACATGCCACGTAATATCTTCCACCAGCAGAGAGAGCAGGAGCCACATATGTGCCACAAACTATTCCACCAGACAGAGGGAGCAGGAGCCACAGCACGTGGCCACAAACTCTTCACCAGCAGAGGAAGCCAGGAGCCAATATGTGCACCAGCTCTTTTCACCACGCAGAGGGAGCAGAAGCAACATCAGTGCCACAATCTCTTCCACCAGCAGAGGGAAGCAGGAGCCACAATCACATGCCACAATCTTTCCACTGCAGAGGGACAGGAGCCACATATCACATGCCACATCTCTTCCACCAGGCAGAGATTGGGAGAAGGGAAAAGGAGTCACATTAGGAGCACAATCTCTCCACAGCAAGGGAGCAGGAGCCACATCTGAGCCCAAACTCTTCCACAGCAGGGGAGCAGAGCAACATCCACATGCCACAAATCTTTCCACCAGCAGAAGGGAGAAGGAGCCACATCCACGTGCAACATCTCTTCATCAGCAGAGGGAGCTAAGGAGCCCACATTCACATGCAACAATCTTACCACAAGCAGAGGGGAGCAGGCGCACCTCACATGCCCCATCTCTTCCAAACAGCAGAGGGAGCAGGAGCACTCACAGCACAATCTTCTTCAACCAGCAGAGGGAGCAGAGCCACATAATTGTGCCACAGATCTCTTCCACCAGCGAGGGAGAGAAGCCAACTAATGTGACCCAATCACTGCCACCAGCAGAGGGAGCCGGCAGCAACATCACATGCCACAAACTCTACCACCAGCAGAGTGGAGCAGGGAGCACCATCAATGCCCCCAACTCGTCACCAGCAGAGGGAGCAGTAGCCACAGCAAGTAACATGTGCTGCCACCAGCAAAAAGATAACAGATAATCATTGAGTTCTACAGAACCCCCACAGGGGGAAGGAGTCACATCATGTGCCACAATCTCTTCACAGCAGAGGAGCAGGGCCACATGACATGCCGCAAATCTCTTCACCAGCAGAGGGGGTAGCCGGATCCACGCAAATCCCTCCGCCTCAGGGGTGCATTACACTCGTAAATGGCCAACACAAAGCAAAGATTGTATCCAAAATGAAATCCAGAGCGCTCCCATACCGCATGCGTTTATGGGACCGTTACGAAATAAATAAATAAAAGCAAATGTAAACATCGCCCCCCCCCTCCACAGCACTGTAACTCAGAGAGAGGGAAAGCTATGGTACCCCCGCTCCGCTTCTGTCGACACATGTTTGTAGTCTGTTGTGTATAAATAGAAAAATGAAAAGCACCAGTGTCAATTTTTATTAAGTTTTCTTTCAATTGCGTCATATCGTTAACCATTGAGGATTCAGGAGCCCCCGGATGTCTGTGACGTCCCTCCGAGCGTATCAGGGGACATTTAGCCGGGGAATGTAGGGGTCATCTATTATTAGTGATACTGTGGGTGAGGTTGGGGGCGAGCTTCCTCCACGTTACCAAGGACCGCGCTTACACCCATTTGCAATGTGATTGAAGCAATCATATAAATACTATGCCGATAGTGGCCGTCGGGTAATGCGGTGTGGACGAATGAGAGGTTGGGTTTCATGTTCATGAGTTTAGGTCGCATACCACAGGTAGAAATGGGCTAGATCGAGGCTCAGTAGTGTGACCCCAAGATCTATACCTCAGAGTTGTTGACCACCAGATCTCATACTCAAGTGTGGACCCACAGATCTCATACTCAGTAGTGTGGACCCCCCACGATATCATAACTCAGTATGGCACCCAATCTCAAATCGTAGTGTGACCCACCATGATATCTCATTTACCTCAGTAATGTGGGACCCCCAGATCCTCATACCTCAGTAATGTGACCCCAGATCTCATACTTCAGTAGGTGATACCCCAGATTCCATAACCTCATAGGTGAGACCCCCAGATTCTCATACCTTCAGTAGGGTGGACCCCCAGGATCTCATACCTCAGTCGTGGGGACCCCCAATCTCATACATCAGTAGTGTGTGACAACCAGATCTCATACCTCAGGAGTGTGACCCCACCAGATCAATACATCAATAAGGGCAACCCCCAGATCTCATACCTCAGTAGAGTGTTACCCCCAAGATACTCATACATCAGTAGTGTGAGACCCCAAGATCATACCTCCAGTAGTGTGGGACCCCCCAGATCTATACCCCGTAGGTAACCCCCAGATTTCTCATTACCTCAGCTAGCATGACCCACCAGATCTCATACCCAAGTAGTGTGGGACATTCCCCCAGATCTCATAATACCAGGAGGTGTAACCCCCCCAGATCTCATACCTCAGTAGTGATGACCCACCAGATCTCATACCTCAGTAGTGTGACGCCAAGATCTCAACCTCAGTAGTGTGGACCCCCCCCCAGATCGCATGAAATCAGTAGTGGACCCCGATTATCATACCGCAGTAGTGTGACCCCCAAGATCGTCAACCTCAGTAGTGTGACCCCCAGATTCATACCTCAGTTAGTTACAACCCCCCAGATCTCATACCTCGTAGTGTGACCCCCAGATCTCATCCGCAGTAGTGTGACACCCCCAGATCTCATTACCTTAGTCGGGTGACCCCAGGATCTCATATACAGTAGTGTGACCCCCAGATATCATACCTCAGTAGTGTGACCCACAGATCTAATAAAATCATGTGTAACAACTCCCACATCTCATACCTCAGTAGGTGGACCCCCCATGATCTATTACCTCAGTAGTTGGTGTGGAACCCCAGATCTCTACTCAGTAGGTGACCCCCCCTCCCCCCAGATCTCATTGCCCAGTAGTGTGAACACCCCAGGATCTAACCTCAGTGAGCACAACAACCCAGATCTCACTACCTCAGTATTTATGGACCACCAGATCTCAACCTACAGTAGTGTGACCCCAGATCTCAGGACCTCAGTGGGTGACCCCCACAGATCTATGACCTAGTAGGGTGGACACCCATGATCTGCATACATCAGTAGTGTGACCTCCCCAGATCTCATACTACAGTAGTGTGACCCCCAAGATCCATACATCAGAGTGTGACCCCCAGAATCTCCATAACTCAGTAGTACAACCACCAGAGCATATATACATCAGTAAGTGGGTTGTGTAACCCCCACGATAATCTTACCTCAGTAGTGTGGACCCCCCTGATTCTCATTACACAGTAGTGTGGACCCCTCAGATCTAATACTCAGTTAAGTAACATCCCCCGATATATTGACCTCAGTAGTAACAACTCCCACACACTTCTCATCCCTCAGTTAGGCTGAACCCCAAGATTCTTACCTCAGTAGTGTGGACCCCCCAGATCTCATACCTCAGTAGTTGGGATCCCCCCGAGATTCATACTCAGTAAAATAGTGAGCCCCACCACAGATCTCATACCCCAGTAGTTGACCCCCCCAGAATCAGAACCTCCAGCGTAGTACCCACCCCCAGATCTCAGACCTCAGTCGTATGGACCCCACCAGATCTCCTACATCAGTTAGAGTTGCCCCAGACTCATGCCTCAGTAGTATGTACCCACGGAAATATACTCCAGTAGTGTGTACCCCCCAGATTATACCTCAGTAGTATGACACACCAGATCTCATACCTCAGTAGTTGGGACCCCTAGATCGCATACACTCAGTTAGTGTGACCCCCAGATCTCATCCTCGTAGTGTGACCACCAGGAATCTCAACACTCAGTAGTGTGAACCCCAAGACCATACATCAGTAGTGTGAACCCCCCAGATCTCATTACATCAGTAATGTGACCCACAGTCTTATACTCAGTAGTGTGACCCCCCAAGATATCATCCTCAGTAGTGTGGCCCCCCCAGATCTCAGTACCTCAGTAGGTGTGACCCCCAGATCTCATGTACCTCAGTAGCTGTGTGACCACCCAGATCTCACTCAGTATTGTTAACTCCCAGATCTCATACTCAGTAGGTGTGAACCCCCAGATCTTCATACCTCAGTATTGGTGACCTACCAGATCTCATACCTCAGTAGTAGTGTGACACCACAACAGAATTTCAAATCAGTAGGTGTGACCCCCCGCAGATCTCATATCTCAGTAGTGTGACCCCCAGATCTCCTACCTCAGTAGTTTGATTCTGATAGTTCTGGGTTTACTAAATAACCCTGAGACTACCTTGCAGTACCAAAATGTCACCATTTATAGTCACATTCCAGCTGTCAGCGACATGCTTGTCCTCTTGTCAGAGAATACCCTACATATGCTACTCTGACCTCAACTCCGAGCTTCCAAAAGTCAACTCTTTTAAGTGTATGAAAAATTACATTCCCAAGTTCACAACCCTAACTGCGCTTTTCAGAATGCATATTCCAGTGCTTACGCTGTCCAGATTTTCCTTACATATGCCTCCGCGACCGTTATTACACACACCGTATGTAATTCACAAGTGCCACCACCCCCCCACTAACTGCAACCGTTCATAGCTATTAATGTTTCCCGCGGTTATCCAAGTTGGCAAAGTATATACATTTAACAATTTTAAAACTTTTACAGTAGTGATACACGACATTAGTGAAGTGTTATTACAGCTATTAATGTGGTGAAGCTTATTGAAAAAATCTTGAACTCAGGTTTGCCCAAATATCCACTTCAGCACAAAGATGTCGCTAGGTTAACCTGCAATCAAAGATCACAGCAACGGCTACTTTCACAACCACATCGGGGTGGAGGTTGGGGTGGTATAGGGGGGACGATGCAGGTCTCTCCCCTATCTGGCTTGGTAAATAGATGGCAGGGAGAAATCACAGTGCCACAAGCAGGCGGTGACCGGGACAGCCAGGGTCACATCCTTAAATCCTGGTTGAATCTCATTCCTCTGGATGGGGACCAGGGTCCAGTAAAAGAGCTGAGATCTGGAGACAGGAATCAGCAATGGCTTCCCCCCATACATCTCTCCCGACAGGTTTACTTCAAAGAATGACACCAATCTCTCCGCCATTAGCTCCGCCGCTTTAGGTGCCGGAGCGATATTTCATCCACATTCATATTTCTCCTTCTCCACATGGATGTCACACATATAAATATTCCTTTCACCTTTCAAAATGTAATATTAATCTCATCAATATTTCAAGACAAACTGAGATTTAAATGCAAAGCTGCCTCAGAACCGACAACGCAAACTTCACAAAAGCTGCCTCATATGAATACGCTGATATTAACATTTATAATAACCGTGCAAAAGTGTCGGCACCCCTGGCTGTTTCTACTATTCCAACCCCCTCCCCCGAGTGTAGATTTCCACTTGCTTCCTATTTTGGTAAAAACTTCAATTGGAAAAGGTGGAGAATCTGCTCAGCCAAGACACGGGCACCAAATTAAACCTAATAGGGAGTTGAATACTTCCCTAGTCCATGCAACAAAAACTTTACAAACACAGAGGATATATGGAGAATATAGTGGGGGTGCTGCCCATCCTGACCCTTTGCCTGATTTGACTTGACGCTGTCTCCTGATTTGGTCCTTCATCTTGGATTCTCTTGCTGTCAGCAGGCCGCAACCTGGAAGTCTACCACAGCCAAGACAAAAGACTTAAGGAACTGGAACTTGTCCTACTAATGGCTTGACAAAGCTTACACCCCTAGAAAACGTTCCTCCAATGAAAATCATGGGCGATCTGATCAGCTGATTCATTAGTAGAGCTTTGATTGGACCCTGTTTTTAGCTTCACAGGAAACAAAAATTATCCTGAGGGAAGACTAACTCTCTTTGAGTTCTATCCCAAACCTAGTAAGTAGGACATGGAGCCAGGGGCAGTCCTAAGGAGATCGGTGCCCTGGGCGAGCACTCTTTCTGTTGCCCCCCCCTTCCCTCCGAGCACGGGGGGGGGGGTTGCTGCAGAGTCTCCTCTACTCCGTCTCTCTTCCCAGCTGCAGATATCCCCTGTTCTCCTGATGTTCCCCTTCCCAAACCACAGAGGTCATGGGCCTTTTTTCAAAAATCAGCTCCCTCTGCTGGTCTGCAATATGCCATGATGGGGTTCCTCCAGGGCCATGCAGAGAGAATGTGGGTGCATAGTGTCCTAGGGGGCCCCAACGGTTCCTGGTGCTGTACCTTGCACGCATATTCTGCATGTTAAGTGCTACCGGCTGGCCAAACAATAGCAACCTGTGCCCAACCCCC
>CM070043.1:34425640-34437489 GCA_036250615.1 Ptychadena robeensis | reverse complement strand
GTATGTGGTAGGATGTGGTATTATGTGGTATGTGGTAGGATGTGGTATTATGTGGTATGTATTTGGATGTGGCATGTTGGATGATGTAAAATGAAGTAAGATATAGTATGTGGTTGGAATTGGGATGTGGTAGGATGTGGTAAGTGGTAGGATGTGGCATGCTGAATGTTGTAATATGAAGATTGACGTGGTATGTTGTCGGAATTGGAATGTGGTAGGATGTGGTTGGATATGGTAGGATGTGGTATGTTGAAGGATTTGCTGTTCAATTGATACAGAAGAACCCAAAGTGCGCCAAGAAAAGATCCTTCACACCCCCGTCACCTGACCCATGACACAAGGCACGAGGATCAGCAAGTTTTGTTGTTGAAGCCAAATCCTGACCCTTTTCTCTAATCTTCTATTATCCAATTATCCAGCGAGTGGAGTGTGTCTCAAGTCCCCACTTCAGCCCCAGC
The DNA here is from genome assembly GCA_036250615.1 of Ptychadena robeensis. Taxonomy (NCBI): domain Eukaryota; kingdom Metazoa; phylum Chordata; class Amphibia; order Anura; family Ptychadenidae; genus Ptychadena; species Ptychadena robeensis. The sequence continues at coordinate 34,437,031 of CM070043.1, read as the reverse complement.
CACCACTGATGGTAGTGACCCCTGGGCTGGTCTCCTGGTTCTCTCATTCCACCTTCGCTGGGGTGACAGACACCACTGGAAAAGCAGTAAAGCATTATTACTTGTGCATCATGTGACTAGAAATGTAGAATTTGGAGACCTGCTAGTCACAGTTTACATGATGCAGAACTTCTAATATGTTTGGTAATTAATGGTGATAAATGGTGATAAGAGGGAGGTTGTGATATGAAGAAAGGCAATTGTTGTTCCAGAAATGTAGCAAAATAAAGAATTGTTTAGCATGTGTTCTTCATTCGTCTTTCATGTGATCTATAAATATTTCATGATCAGCAGTGATTTAACATTGTAAAATGAGAGAGCTTCAACTACTTATACAATAGTACACGTACCATGTCTGTATGGAGCTGGGTGTGTACACAGGGGACAGTCATGGTGGACAGAGAAGGTCCTCAGTAGGGTGAGGTCAGGCCCTGTACAGGACACTGGAGATCCCACACACCAGACTCATCATACCATGTCTGTATGTAGCTGGGTGTGTACACAGGGGACAGTCATGGTGGACAGAGAAGGTCCTCAGTAGGGTGAGGTCAGGACCTGACCTATACAGAAAACATTTACCTTTCTATGTATATAGTTTAGGTGTGTCTGGCCCTTTAAGGTCTTCCCTATTTTCCTCTCTCCTGCAGATTTATATTCCATCGCTCTTTGCATTCCTTGTCTCGGTATAATTAATGACCGGCTGAAGTGATTTGTCTGCGATGGCGGACTCGGATCCTCGGATAGGCGATGTGACCGTATTTCTCCGCGCCATTGTTAACTCCCCATGAAACCAATACTGTTATGGAGATCGATGCAATCTTGTTTTCCAGCAGCCGTCCCGCGGCTCCATACTGTACTCCAATCAATTCATCTTGTCAGTACGCGCCGAGCGCTCCCCGTGACGCGCGCCGATTCATGTCTCACAAACAAAAGTTTTGCAGCTATCAGGAGACATCATACACATTCTCATTTATATTGTCTCGTGTCATATCCGAAGATCCAACGGAAAAACTTGAAGTTGACTTATAAACATGGTGCCAAATTCAAAATATTAGTCTGGGAGCCGCTGCGGATTATTTCTAATTCTGTTCAGTTGGTTTATCCAAATCCCTCCTGCTAGACAGCATGGGCATAGGTCCTGGAGGCTACACTGCTAATTGGTTAGGAAGCCTGGCCAAGCACCCACCCTTAACTGTGATTGGATAATGGAATGGCAGCAGCAGACGGATGAGGTCCTCTCATAGGCCTCCGTTACTAGAGGTGCTCAGCAAAGCTCTGATTGGTTGTCTTTTGGGCCCCCTACCTGCACCGGCCCTACCTGTAAGATGTAGTAGTGCCCCCCAATCTCCTGCCTGTGCCATCTGACACCTGGTGCTCTGACACCGACCCTGCAGATATTGAATCAAGTTAAGGTTTTGATTAATTGGGTAGAGCATGGTTGTGGGAGGGGTTGTTGGCTGCCTTCTGAACATTACAGGAGGGGGTGGAGACAAGACCACCCTGCAAAGTAGGTAGAGTAGCAATGATTGGTCTGTATTACAGGAAGGGGTGGAGATAAGACCAGTCACCCTGCACAAGGAGAGAGAGCAGCAGTGATTGGTCTGTATTACAGGAGGGGCGGAGATAAGACCAGTCACCCTGTACAAGGAGAGAGAGCAGCAGTGATTGGTCTGTATTACAGGAGGGGTGGAGACAAGACCAGTCACCCTGTACAAGGAGAGAGAGCAGCAGTGATTGGTGTGTATTACAGGAGGGGGCGGAGAAAAGACCAGTCTCCCAGTACAAGGTGAGGGAGCAGCAGTGATTGGTCTGTATTACAGGAGGGGGCAAAGACCAGACCAGTCACCCTGTACAAGGAGAGGGAGCAGCAGTGATTGGTCTGTATTACAGGAGGGGGTGGAGACAAGACCAGTCACCCTGTACAATGAGAGGGCAGCAGTGATTGGAATGTATTTCAGGAGGGGGTGGAAACAAGATCTTGCAACTCCTGCACATAGGGGACACATCTTGTCACTCTATACAGGCCAAGTGTTCATTATTTTTTTTTCTTTTGAATGTAGATATTCCAGTGGTAGGAGGGACAGTGCTGCCAGCTTGTAGTGTGTCTCTGTGAGTTAAACTCTGGCCTCTCCTCCCAAGAAAAAAAAGGAAATTGCATGTTCCAGGGGGAGTATGATTCTCTGTGAGTTACTCTCTGGGCTCCCTACACTGCTCCTCAGTCTGAGTGAATATGTAAATAACTTGTTCCAGGGGGAGGAGGGGCAGTGCTGACAGCTTGCAGTATGATTCTTTGTGATGCCCAGTTTTCTACACTGAGAACTTGTTTATTTATTTTTTTGACGTTTGACGTTTTTTGGTGACGTTTTTGCCATTCCCCTCACACCCTAAACACGTTTGTCTGGCTCACGGGTGTGATGCCTTTATGGGCGTCACCTTAGAAAGTGGCAGGGAAGGATTGCTCACAGTTCTGGCCTGGAAGCCCCTTCAAAGAGGGGTCCCTTTTCGGAGGACAACATCCATCCCTAGTACTGGGGAGACTGGACTCCGGCAGTGGTCCCCTGGGGAACGAGAATTCAGGTGAAGAGGCTTCGTCTGCTTGGACCAAGTTTGAAACCCCCTTTCGGGGAACAAGCCCTTAGCTCCTTAGGGGCGGGGCAACGAAAGACAGCCATGTTTTTTGTATGTGCACTCACTTCTTTTGCATTGGATGTTGTAGGATCTCAATAGTGTCTGCTTGACACACACCGAAGGCACTTGAAAAAATTAAGTCTCTGTAAGTTACTCTCTGGACTCCCTACACTGCTAAGTGCATATGTAAATAGCTTGTTCCAGAAGGAGGGGCAGTGGTGACAGATTTGTGTGTCATCCTCTGTGTGTTAGTGCTAGAGGTGCCATAAAATCACTGGTGGGGGACCACCTTTTATGGCACACTTGACACTGTCCACATACAGCCCAGCCTTATAGCAACTACCTCCCTGGGGCAGCATTTTGGCCCAACACTGGGCACTTATTTATTTAATAATTTTGTGAGTCTGTCCCCCCACTCCCTTGCACGTTTTGTTTGTTCACTTGTACGGGTTGACTAGTCCTTCTGGATTGCCCCGCAACGCGGTGGGGAGAGGCTGCTCACGGCTCCGGCCCGGCAGTCTCTCCATGTTTCGAGCCCCTAGTACTTGGGAGACTAGGCTTCGGCCACGGTCACCTAGGGAAAGGGGCACCCGGTCCTTAGTACCTGGGAGACTTGGCCTTCCGGTCGAGGCCCCCTGGGGAAAAGGTCATCCGAGAGATGTATGCCTTCGACTGCCATCCCACTTGCCACCCCCTGGGGGTACCCGTCCTTTAGCCCCTTTTGGGGCAGGGACATCACAGGCAATCCGTGCTTGCTTGGAGTGTTTTCACTTTTTGTGCACTCACTTTTTAGTTTGCACGAGTTTCCATTTGGGTGCTTACACTGGCCGAGGCTCAAAAAAAAATCCTCTGTGTGTAAAGCTGGCCATACACCTTTAGATCTCTCTGTCAGATATGCTTTAGATCTACCAACTGCTATGTAGTGCCGGGTCCTCTGCAATTGAACACAGGTAGACTTGATGGTTTAGAAAGTCCCTCATATTACATGGTTTTGGTAAAACAAATCTAAATCTGACAGAGAAATCTAAAGGTGTGTGGGGACCTTTAGTCTCTGGGCTCTCAGAACTGAATACTGGTATACAGCATGTTCAAGCCTTGTTCACTCTGCTCAAACATGCTGCATATTCAATTTATAAGATGCAAGGAGAAATCAAAAATGGAGTCTAGAGAGACTACATCGCTCCTCCATATCCATGAATGTTGTCACCTTCGGATGTCATCCTAAGCAAACAATAGATCTGCATGACGAAAACTAATGCAACCATCACCTCTATGGAGCAGTGAACGCTCACATATATATATATATTTAGCCGGGTAATGGTAACAAAGCCCATCACCTTGGCGCGGCCTAATTGACAACGACGTTGCAGCCAAGTGCCAGTCTCCCACCTAATTAGCTCTATAGGCAGATTTCACCTTTTGAAGTCTGCTGGATCAGCGTCTCTTCACTCCTCATTGAGCCGCTTTCAGATGCATCACTTGGGAGACAAATTCCTGGCGCGAAGCCGACGCCGAAGACGCCGATAATCTCTCCTCCTACATGATCTACTTGCTTGTGGCACAAACACTATCACTGTGAATAGCTTGTAAATTGTATGCGCACTCCGCGTCCAGGAGACAATGACGGAATTACACACTGCGCCGCTAATTACGCGGAGGATATTCATAAACGTTATATATAGACACGGCGCCATGTACGAGAAGGTGAGACGTCGCTGCTCAGCAGGTTGTCATGATAATGTCTTCCCTTCTGTCGTGTCGCGGCTCCTCTCTTGCGTGTAATGGCTTCATGTGATTCCGCCGCACAGCACCGGCTTCTCATGGTGGAAGGAGAGGCGGTCACTGGTAAAGTGGTAAAAAAAATTTTTACTATTTCAAGTTAATTGCGAAAGCCCCTGAACATGGCATCATCACCAAACTTGCTGGAGATGTAGAGAAGGGTTGGGGGGTATACTACATAAAAAAGTATGTCTCAAACACACATAGTTTTTGCATAAATGAAGTTCAAAGTCAAGTAAAATTTCGAAAATCGGAATTTCGACTTTGATTTTTAACTTAATTTATGCAAAAACTTTAGAGCAAAACCTTCTTTTTTTTAAATGTTTCCACAACCCGCATCTGCATCCATTTCATGTCATGGACATACTCATCACGCCCAATGGAGCACTAGGGCCATGTTTATGAATCGGACTTGCCAAACGCAACCATTTAATAGCCATAATTTTACCATTTAATAATTAGGTATGATGTGTACAAAGCACGCCAAAGTCGAGTCTAAGCTTCTTTATCCGGCCCTCAAGTTATATATAATTAATAATATAATTGAATTTGTATTCACAAACACTCCATCCATCTCCTCTTGGTCTGCCCCCTCTGTCAAATTTAAGAACCTCTGGGTCAAAAAGTTTGCCCACCCCTGGTCTAGGCCAAAGGGATGATGAATAGGCTGATAGTACTTACCTCCTCTAGGCTTCCTCTACACGTGACTGATCCTGCGCAGCATCTTCCCTTCCTGATTAGTTGCAGCTCTCTGGCACCATCTTGTACAACAGAGGAGCATGGCACCCTGAAGATGGGTGTTGAGGGATAGCATTGATCGCGAATGTTATTGGGAATATCGGCACTTCGAGAATTTGCGAAGATCTGGAATATAGAGATTGCCTGTGCTGCTCATCACTGATGATGAATAGACTGGTGTACTTACCTTCTCTAGGCTTCCTCCTCTACACGTGACTGGTCCTGCGCAGCATCTTCCCTTCCTGATTGGTTGCAGCTCTCTGGTGCCATCTTGTACAACGGAGGAGCATGACACCTTGTGTAGATGGGTGTTGAGGGATCACCTTCACCATCTGGCATCATAGAAGACCACCCAAGCTGGAGGAGGCAGGTAAGTATTTACAGTGAAAACGTTTTTAAACACAAAATGATGCGATATTTAATGAATACAAATGTTGTTTGTGCTGCTCACTAGAGATGGTCGAATTTTTTTTCAAAAATTCGACCATTTTGACAATTTCGAGTTAATTACAAAGCCCCTGAACATGGTATCATCACCAAACTTGCTGGAGATGTAGAGAAGGGTTGGGGGTATACTTAAAAAAAGTACCCCCAAGTAAAAATTTCAAAAATCGTAATTTTGACTTTCTTTTTGAAGTTATTTTATGCAAAAACGACATGTGCTACAGCAAAACAGTTTTTTCCTAATGTCCCCACAACCCTTCTCTACATCTCCAGCAATTTTGGTGACGATACCATGTTCAGGGGCTTTGCAATCAGCTCACAAAGTTAGCAAAAATTAGACCTACATCTCTACTGCTCATGACTAATGATTAATAGACTGGCGTACTTACCGTCTCTAGGCTTCCATCACTGTGACTGGTCCTGCGCAGCATCTTCCCTTCCTGATTAGTTGCAGCTCTCTGGCGCCATCTAGAACAACGAAGGAGCATGGCACCCATCTACAGAGACAAGGCTGTCTCCTTTCTGTGGGAGCTGGAGAGCTCCGTGTGTGTGTGTGTGGGGGACGGGGGGTTGGAGGGGTGAATCAGCTGGGTTGCTTGATGATGAGATGGGTCTAGAGATGGTTGAATTTTTCGACTTCCTAACTTTGTGACCTGATTGCAAAGCCCTATCATCACCAAAACTGGAGATGTAGAGAAGGGTTGGGGGAACATTTGAAAAAAAAAACTTTGGCTCTAGCACATGGCGTTTTTGCATAAATTAAGTTCAAATTTGAGGTCGAAATTCCAATTTTCGAAATTTTGACTTGACTTTGAACTTAATTTATGCACAAACTATTTGTGTTAGAGCAATACATTTTTTTTGTAGTATACCCCCAACCCTTCTCTACATTTCCAGAAAGTTTGGTGTTGATACCATGTTCAGGGGCTTTGCAATGAACTCGAAATCGTTGGACCATCTCTAGATGGGACTCTGGACGGGAGAGACACTCTCATTACTGATAACACAAGTCTCACGAGACCGGGCAGGTGAGTTCCTACATGGGATCCCATTGCGGCTGTCTCGGCTGTGGGAGGGGTGCACTCGGAAAAAGCCTCCTGCTGTCAGAAAAAAGCTTTTTAATTCATCATTGCGCTGCAGCCAATACTGCTGAGTGACCTCCGCTTTAACTCTCGAAGTGGGAAGTAAAGCTGGCCATAGACATCCTGATCTATGGCCGACATTTAGCAGACTCTTCATAGCGTGGTGACGTCACCACGCTGTGAGCAGTCTGCCACAAAACAGACAGGAATCCTGTGTGTTCCACTAACACACGGGACTCCTGTCAGACTGTAGCCAATTAACTCGGAGGGGGAGGAGACTTCCCCTCCGAGTTAACAGCCTGCAGCACAGTCGGGCAGAAAAAAAACCCAGCAGGACGGATCCGTGTGCGATCCGACCTGCCGGCTTTTTTTCTACAAACCTCAAGGTGGGCTCCCTCATAGTTGCGGCAGACCGACCTTTATGTGCTCGGCGGGAGCAAGCACGCAGGTTGGTGTGCTACAACTATGGCCGGGAATCGGCCCGTCTATGGGGGGCTTAAGACCGATAGTAAAGTTAAAGGTTTTTCGTTTCGTTCTACTAACTCGTTAAAGAAAAAAGTTTCGGACCCTAGTGCTGATTTCCCTCTCATCGCTTTATTAGAAAACGAAAAAATAAACGGCAAAAGGAAGATGAAGAACACTGGAGAGTTTTTCGGCCCCCGACCATTTATTGAAATCATTAGCCGGAATGTTATTACGACTCCAAACTTCAGCGAAGAGTTTTTAAGGCACGAAGAATAAACAAGATTAAAGGCGGCGCCGGGGCAAAGGCAGCTGTTATTGGAAATGAATCACACCTGCTTGTTAACGAGATTACCTCACAGTGACCGACTAAATTGCGGCGGTGTATTATATTAGAAGACTATTAATGAAATGGAAGCTTCTAGAAAGTTCTAATCAAAAATCACTCTATATGCAAATGTCTGCCTATCAGTCCGCGTGTTAATTAGCATGGCGAGGCCAGAGAACGGGATCTAAGGACAAAGGGAAAAGTTGGCAAGATTGTTTTGTCCGGACCTTCCTTCTAGGGAGGAACGTCATGTTTACCTGGAACTGGTTCCCCCATGGAATCTGTGTTTGTTACCATGGATCAGCCCGTGTGGACCCACTGTCCACGAGTCCTACCTCCTCTAAGGGCGTTGTCTAAGGGAAACCACTCGTTCTTCACAATACCCCTGAAGGTGGGGATAAACTTCCCAAGATGGAGCTGCCTCAAGACGGAGGGAAGGCATATGGGGCAGCTGGTCCAGAGGACACCAGAGACACAGGTCAGCAGGACGGGACAAAAGCAGGTGCAACCAAGCGGGACTGAAAGATGAGGCAAGTACGCCATCAGACAGGCAGCACAGGTACAGGACAGGCAGCACAGGTCGGCAACAGGTAGCAGAGTCATAAAGCACAGGAATGAATCTATAGCACAGGGAGACCAATGGAAGTCAGGAGCCTAAGCAGGACACAGGGAACTTGATACTGAGGCATTAGTAAGAAGAGCTGGATCCTTTATATACGTACAATTATTGTACACGGTGCAGCTGGTCCAGAGGACAGCAGGGAAGGCACTAAAGACACAGGTCAGCAGGCCGGGTCATAACCAGGCACAACCAACTGAAGGATGAGGCAATGACATCATCAGGCAGACAGTGGATCATACAGACAGCACAGGTACAGATCAGGCTGGCACCGGGAGAGTCAAGACAGACTGATAAGGGTTAACCAGGTAGCAGAGTCTCAGAACACAGGCATGAATCTATAGCACAGGGACCCCGATGGGAGTACCTTCTTGCATAGGGCCCCTGTCAACCGGGGGTGTGCTCTTGCTGGTGCTGCCAATTGGGGGGGGGGGTTGGTGAGAAGAAAAAGAACAAAAACCCATGACCATACACACCTTCCTCTTCTTCTTTTCCTTTCCCCTCCAGCACACACACACCACCACCCTCCCACCGGTGGCATCACACGCTGCTCAGATATGCACAGGGAGGGAGGGCACTAGGGTCGGGGAAGGTCCCTATGCACACGCATATATGGCATAGCGGGAGAAACGACCTCGTGCTTGACCATGAGTCAAAAGAAGCTCACAGAGTGCAGTAGAGAAGAAACTGCAAGGCTTAAGGTAAGTTAGAGTTCCGCTTGGATAAAAATAAATAATCTGGCCGTACAGAAACTTTTTTAGTAATATAATCGAATTATATTCAAATTATAATAGGACGTTGTCATGGCAATACAAATTAAAAATGATTCTCATAACAATAAACTCTCTACACTGTCCTAAACCAACTTTATGTAGCGCATCCGTAATCACATTCATTAACGGTCCATTAGTGGCGCTAATGGCGATTATTAATTTATGAACATAAAGCAATCAGGGGGGACGCGCTCCAATGGCGGAGGGACAGCTAATCAGGGGGAAGGGATGAGATTTCCAGCCCAGTGGTACGCACATTGCTTTGTGAGGCTTAGATTTAGGGTCCCCACACACGTAACGAGCCACGGCCGATTTTGTCTGACGACTGATGCGTGCGTGGGTGCCCACATGGGGCTTGGTCAGCCAGAGAAAGGACATGTCCATAAATCTCTGGCCAAAGCCATTAGTTTGAATGGGGACCGATGTCCCCGTTCAAACTAACGGCCGGCACACAAAGGGTGCCCGCCGATACTGTGAGCGATGGAGAGCAGCATGGTGACGTCATCACATTGCTCTCCACAGCTGTCGGTCCCTGCTTGCTACGTGTGTGGGGACCTTAACGGACATGTTGTCCAATCTCTGTCCGACTGAGCTTTGGGACGCCCCATGTGGGCACCCGCGATCCGTGGCCGATTTTTCCTGTGTGTGGGGCCCCTTAGACCTGTACCCAGTAATAGTAGAGAGGGCAGGATACGTATGCAGCAACTCTACTCTAGTCAGGAGGTCCGTCCACCCTGAAGGAATCACTAGAGAAGATTTTGAAAGCTGAACGTTACTCTGTGTACTGGTGTGGAACTTGTGGAGGAACCACAAATCCAGGCAGTTTCATTGACAACTCCCCCATTCCACAAGCTTGCTGCCTTGGTGTCACCTTCGACTCTCGCGCTCTCCTTTACTCCCCACATACAGAACATTGCTAGATCCTGCCACTTCCATCTCCGCAACATCTCCAAAATCTGCCCCTTCCTCTCCCCAGAGACCACCTGGTACACGCTCTCATCATCTCTCGTCTGGACTACTGCAACATCATCCTCTCTGGTCTTCCTCTTACTAAACTTTCGCAACTTCAGTCCATCATGGATGGTGCGGCTAGACTCATTCACTCCTCTAACCGCTCCTCATCTGCTGCTCCTCTCTGCAAATCTTTACACTGGCTTCCAATTGTCCAGAGAATCAAATTCAAAGTTCTGTGCCTTGCTTTTATATCCACACCTCCTGTCCTCATTACATCTCCAACCTGGTAACCGCCCCCTCTGCCCCTTCCAGTGACCTACTAATAACATCCCCGCTAATAACCTCATTGCACACAAGGTTTCAGGACTTCTCTAGGGCCAATCCTACTCTCTGGAACTCTCTCCCTCGTCCCATTAGACTTGCTGCTACTTTTGGCACTTTTAAAAAAAGCCCTAAAAACCCACCTCTTCAGTCTGGCCTATCCATCTTCTCACCCCTAACATCACCACCATGCAAGTCCCATCCCCCCACCTATCGTATACTCAATAGAATCTCACAGTGTACAGTAGAAGAGCAACTTCAAGGCTGAAGGGAAAGTCAGAGTTCAGCTTTAACCAACTTGGATGAAAATAAATAATTAGGGCGGAGTCAAGAGCTGCAGAGACAACCCCTGAGGATCTGAAGAGATTTTCTAGAGATAATACATATTGTCAATGTACGCCAAGCCTCGTCTAAGAAGTTGAAGGCCAGCTCACATACCTGGCATGGAAAAAGTCTCCACAAGTAGAACTTGTGATGGTACTCGTGGAGGAACCACAAATCCAGACAGTTACATTGACAATGGCCTGTGGAATGAGGGCGGAGTCAATAGATGCAGAGACAACCCCTGAGGATCTGAAGAGATTTTTTTTAGAGATTATAAATATTGTCAATGTACACCAAACCTCTTCCAAGAAGTTGTAGGCCAGCTCACAAACCTGGCGTGGCAAAGTAGAGCTTGTAGTGGTATTCGTGTAGGAACCACAAATCCAGGCAGTTTCATTGACAATAGCAGGTGGAATGAGGGCGGGGTCAATAGAAGCAGAGACAACCCCTAAGGACCTGAAGAGATTTTCTAGAGATAATGCATATTGTCAATGTACACCAAACCTCATCCAAGAAGTTGTAGGCCAGCTCACATACCTGGCATGGTAGAGTAAAGCTTGTGGTGGTACTCATGGAGGAACCACAAATCCAGGCAGTTTCATTGACAATGGCCTGTGGAATGAGGGCGGAGTCAATAGATGCAGAGACAACCCCTGAGGACCTGAAGAGATTTTCTAGAGATAATACACATTGTCAATGTACACAAAGCCTCCGAGATGGCACCGAGCTTCTCCTTCCACAGCTTCACTTTAACTCTGGTGGAATGACCGATGAAACGACCCTGTGCTTGACCATGAGTCAATTGAAGCTCACAGTGTACAGTAGAGGAGGAACTTCAAGGCTGAAGGGAAAGTCAGAATTCAGCTTTAACTAACTTGGATGAAAATAAATCAGGGCGGA
>CM070043.1:34415323-34425540 GCA_036250615.1 Ptychadena robeensis | reverse complement strand
TTCACTTTAACTCTGGTGGAATGACCGATGAAACGACCCTGTGCTTGACCATGAGTCAATAGAAGCTCACAGTGTACAGTAGAGGAGGAACTTCAAGGCTGAAGGGAAAGTCAGAGTTCAGCTTTAACTAACTTGGATGAAAATAAATCAGGGCGGAGTCAATAGATGCAGCGACAACCCCTGAGGATCTGAAGAGATCTTTTTTAGAGATTATATGTATTGTCAATGCACACCAAACCTCATCCAAGAAGTTGTAGGCCAGCTCACATACCTGGCGTGGTAGAGTAAAGCGTGTGGTGGTACTCGTGGAGGAACCACAAATCCAGGCAGTTTCATTGACAATGGCCGGTGGAATGAGGGCGGGGTCAATAGAAGCAGAGACAACCCCTGAGGATCTGAAGAGATTTTCTAGAGATAATACATATTGTCAATGTACACCAAGCCTCAGAGATGGCACCGAGCTTCTCTCTCCACAGCTTCACTTTAATTCCTCCACATAATAGTTTCTTTATTGCCGACAAAAAAACCCATAATACTCTCCGCCGATTGCTGTTCGCTTTTAATTAAGGAATTAAACTCGGAGTTTGCACAAGACTTCCATTGCCTCTGAGCTGTTTAGATTGGTAAAAGTAGGAAATGAGCTAGAATAAGGCGCGTAGTCTCCTCTCTGTCCTCAGGCTGGATGGCACAGAGAGGATTCCTCCCTCCTGGATGATTATTAGTATAATCGATTGTGATACGCGGGATACGCGGCGCCTAATTGGGAGTTTAGCAGATTGGTAAGGCAGGCGGAGGAATGTTCAGGAAGAAAGAGCGGCATCAGGTAACAAGTCGAATCATTCACAGAATAACCAGCATGGCCGACTATCCCGATGGATAACGACATGTGTACAGACCAAAACCTGGATGAGCAACCAGGACGTTCTCCCAAATATTTAACAAATGTCTGAATGCAGAACTCAAATAGATGCCCTGACTATAAGGTCCCCATAGGCAAAGTTGGCCGTGCGGCGGCGTGGTTCTGAGCAGCGGGAAGCTGCTCCCATTAATTTCAATGGGCTTGTCCCCCACTTGCCCAGGCTTGTCCCCACTTGCGGGCACCCGTGCTTTGGCTAAGAGCCGCAGGGGAACTTTATACAAGCAGTTAACGGGACTGCGACCCCCGCAGCCAGTTGGGACAAGCCCTTACAAGGTACATGGTGGCAGTTTTAGGCATGGGCATCATGGGGGGATGCTCAGTGTGGCAACATAATGGGGACGGCATCAGCATCACTCATCCATGCTGTTGCCCCTGACATCATCCAATGGGGAAGAAGAGCTACAACAACACCACAAGATGCCACTACCACAGGGCCACCGTCAGAAAACTCAGGGCCCCATACTGGAAAATATTCCAGGACAATGCTGCAAAAAAAATTACTGATCACGTTGTTGAGCGGGGGGCTGGAGACGGGTTGGAGTAGAAGAGCCTCACGCTGTACTGGAAGCCGGGTGCCATGCCTGACACTGTTCCTGCGCGATCAGCATTGCAACTGGCTTCCCGTACGTACAGCGTGAGGCTCTGCCCCCCCCCCGCGCAGGTGACAGTTGGGCCCCCTAGCTGCTCGGGCCCGGGACAGGAGTGCCTCCTGACGGCGGCCCTGCCCTACCATAACCCACCGGTCAGACTCCACTAACAACCCCTCCACTGGTCAGACATGGATACCAACCCCCTGTCCAACAGTGCAACCCCCCCTCTCTCTAGACACTGCTACTACTAGTGCGAATATTCAAATCACAAATTTTATTGTGAATATCGGCACTTCGTGAAGTGAATTCGTATAGATCTGGAATATAGCGCTATATCTTCGTAATCTGGAATATCCGAGCTTCTGGGGAAAGTACCGTGCATTGCGTTCGCAGTATTCGCAAGTGCTGATTTTCGCAAAGAATTCACAAAACAATTACTTGAGAGTTTCATAAGATCACACTTCAGCTGCAATTTCACATTCTGCCACTAGATGTCGCCATGACAACACTCAATGCTTATGCCTGTGAAATCACCAGTGCGGCCCTCTGTGCTGAACGGCACGCAGATTTTTTTTCCGTTAGTCTCTGTTAAAATGTTAGGGCCCCCATACACCTTTAGATACCTGTCAGATTTCCTTTAGATCTCTTTTTGTTTTACCAAACCCACCTAATATGAGTGACAGTCTAAGCAATCAAGTCTACCGGTGTTCAATCGCAGAGGACCCTATACTACATAGTTGTTGGTAGAGTTGTTGGTTGGGCCGTGGCATGTAACCTACCAGAGGATGTGGAATTCCGACACGACCCTTCGCTTTCCTATATGTTATGTCACTTTCCTAAAACCGTGAGCCTGGAGGACCCAGATAACCTTTATTACCGGGGAACCGTATAGATTGGATGGATGACATGAAGAAAGTGAAAAGTTTACGTACGTTGACCGCTGCGGGACATTTTCTGAAACCTTTACAGGACTGACAGCCGAAAATTGACAGGTACGATGTATGTATATATAAATAGAAGTCATCTCCAGAGAAGAAGAGTGTGGCTACAAAGCAGGGCGCATGGTATAGAAAGTTTATATGGAATATGGTGTACACCTCCAGCCAGCTCTGTCTATAACAGTGGTGGTCAGCGCGGCTCTATGGGTGGGCCATGAGGGGCCAGGCCTGCCCAGTCGAGTAGGGCCCTCTATCTATACAGCCCGACCTGTGAGACGTAGGCATGCCCCCTCGATCAGCCGTCCATGCCTGCCCACTCCTAGTGCACTCACACCCGACCCTGGTGGGGGTCAACCTTCTGCATATCAGGGACCTTAGTCAGTGATACAGGTAATGAAATAGTAAATATATCAGCATGAGTGGTGGGTGGGGTCGTCAGGGCCGCCGTCATTCAGAAATCCAGGGGCCCTAGAAGCTTTTCCGCAAAGAAGTTGTTGAGCGGGAGGTTGCTAGAAAAAAAAAATACACTCCTCTCCTTCTGAACAAAATTGTGGATGGAGGGGGTGGCGGGTGCTAGCAGAAAGCCTGTTAGGAGCTGTCTGCTATAAGTCCAGGGAACCCAGTTGCCAGGTTGATCCGGCATCCCAGAATGTGTCTGCCGGGCCCCTAAAATAATGGCCACCAGGTCCCCCTAGCTGCTCAGGCCCAGGACAGGGTTGCCACCCTTCCCCCCTGTTGGCGGCCCTGGGGGTGGCAGCTCTCGAGTTGTCCAAGTTCGGGACCCTCTACGGAGGGGTGCCACCCCACTCCCTAGTACTGGCTCCGGTCGAGGTCACCTGGGGAACGGGACACTCGAGGGTCAGATGGCTTCAGCTGCCTGATCCACTAGTCCCCCCTTTTTGGTGAACGAGTCCTTAGCCCCTTTTGGGGCGGGACAGTCGAGGTGTGGTTTCACTACATGTGCACTTCAGATTTTTTCATAGAGTTTCACCAGTGCGTGCTTGCACACGCTGAGGCACAAGAAAAGTCACCATTACCTGGTGATTGGGGGAGGGGTGGAGTCTACAGAACACAAGGAGCATAATTTGAGAATTCAGTTCAGTCGGCAGTTACCATATTTTTCAGACTATAAGATGCACCTGACCATAAGACGCACCCAGTTTTTAGAGCAGGAAAAACTGAATTTGTTTTTTTAATCGTTCAAATGAATTAGGAAAAAAAATCCCCTGCAGTACCATATTTCTGCCACAAAAATGGTGTCACTAGTGAGCACACTTCACGACACCTCATCTTCCTTATTCCCAGGAAGGGGGAGGGGGCTGCGGGGGGAAGCTGCATTCATGTCTCCCCTCTACACTGTGTGTGAGGAAACTGCCAGCATGAGTGCAGCTTTCCCCGCACACACCCTGCATTGGTTATATCTGCGGGGCTCTGCAAATATAAGTGAAAGACAAGGCTCCACCCATCTCTTGCACCCGGGTGCACCGTACATACCGGGGTGAATCAGGGGACAATAATGATCTCACCCCTATGTTGCCGTGGACTCCCTCCAGGCCTCTACAAGCACGTACCTCTCTTCCATTCAAGGGGCAGCCAGGCCTCACGGTCCTCCCCTTCAACAGCGGCTGAGCGGGCTTTTTTCCGCCTTGCAGATCCTTGTGCACGTCCCTCAATAAAGGTCTAAGACACATCAGATTGTTGTAAATACTGTGCCCCTTTATTGCAGCAACGTCACAGTGCCAGTTACACTCCACGATCTTCTTGGGAGCCATCTGGGATCAGTATCTGCCAGTAACAGTCTTTACCCTAGCCTTCTTCACTTAAGTGACTTCTCCTAGGCTAGGACTGCCCTTGCCCCCAGCGGGAGGAACAAGGGCAAGGCCTTAGTTACATCTCAGTGCAGGCCTGGTCTTCGGATCCTCAGGCCTGGGGCCTGTTCCCACTGGACCCAGTACACCTCTGCTCTCTTCTCCTCTGCAGCCCTATTTACATAAAGCACTAAACATATATAACCTCCTATTCTCCCCCCAGATGGCTCACAATAATAATAATAATCACTGACATTTTTCATAGAATCCTAGTTAACTCTTGACTGACCATGATACAATACACTTGACCCTTAGTCCACCTTCCTACATCAGTAATACAATACAGTTCAGATGGGAGATCCGGATGTGTGCAGATCTGGCGGTAAGCCAACTGGATGCCCATTCGGACCAAATAATGCAGGCACCCCCCCCCCCCACCCCATCTTATGTGCATGTTAAAGTTTGAAAAAGACGGTATTTTCCTGACTTACTCTATCCATAAGGACCTGACGTTTTCTCCCCGTTTAGATTGTTTATACAAGTATGTGTTTTACCATATATACTTGAGTATAAGCCGACCCGAGTATAAGCCAAGGTACCTAATTTTATCTACAAAAACTGGAAAAACTTATTGACTCGGGTATAAGCCGAGGGTGGGAAATGCAGTCAGATAGTGAAATTTTCTAAATGAGAATAATATAGGGAAAGCACCATTGCCCCTAGGAATGAATCAAACAGGTGAATCTTAGTGCCACATCATCAATACATTTAGGATTCCAATCGAGAATCTGTGGTAAGATCTGAAAACTGCTGTTCACAAATGCTGTCCATCTAATCTGACTGAGCTGGAGCTGTTCTGCAAAGAAGAATGGGCGAGGATTTCAGTCTCTAGATGTGCAGAGCTGGTGGAGACATTCCCTAAAAGACTGGCAGCTGGAATTGCAGCAAAAGTTGCTTCTACAAAGTACTGACTCAGGGGGAATAATTACGAAATTACTGAATAATTACGCTGCACACCCCACCCCCGCAGTTATTTATTTGTAAAAAAATGTTCAGAATAATGTATGATTTTCCTTCCAATTCTCACGTGTACAACACTTTGTATTGGTCTTTCACGTGGAATTCCAATACAATTGAGTCATGTTAGTGGCTGTGATGTGACAAAATGTGGAAAAGTTCACATTTGCAAGCCACTATATTAGTACAGGATGGGTTTTGCAAGGCAATTCTTATTTTTTAATCATAGGCTATGGAGTGTTGTACCTGTACTAGAAACCGGCCACTAGGTGGCAGTGTGGAGTTTGTTTACATCGATCAGCTGTGAGTCGGAAGCCACGGAGCTCACAGGAACTCAGAGAGAAGATGCATAGAAGAGGGAAGCTGCCTGTCTGAAGCATTCAGCATGGAAATTCAGGTGAGGTGAGTGGACCCCCCTCAGCTGACTCGAGTATAAGCCGATAGAGATGGTCGCATTTTGTTTTTAAAAATTCGACCATTTCGACCATTTTGACTTAATTGCAAAGCCCCTGAACAAGGTATTATCACCAAACTTGCTGGAGATGTAGAGAAGGGTTGGGGGTATACTCCAAAAAGAAAGTATGTCTCTAACACAAATAGTTTTTGCACAAATGAAGTTCAAAGTCAAGTCAAAATTTCGAAAATCTTAATTTTGACTTTAATTTTGGTGATGATACCATTTTCAGAGGCTTTGCAATAAGCTCACAAAGTTAGCAAGTCGAAAAATTCGACCATCTCTATAAGCCGAGGGGAGCACTTTCTGCCCATTTTTTTGGGCTGAAAAACTCGGCTTATACTCGAGTATATACGGTTAGAGATGGTCGAATTTTTCGACTTGCTAACTTTGTGAGCTGATTGCAAAGCCCCTGAAAATGGTATAATCACCAAAATTGCTGGAGATGTAGAGATGGGTTGGGGAAACATTTGAAAGAAAAAAGTATGGCTCTAGCACATGTCGTTTTTGCATAAATTAAGTTCAAAGTTAAAGTTGAAATTCCGATTTTCGAAATTTTTACTTGACTTTGAACTTAATTTGTGAAAAGACTATTTGTGTTAGAGACATACTTTCTTTTTTGGAGTATACCCCCAACCCTTCTCTACATCTCCAGCAAGTTTGGTGATGATACCATGCTCAGTGGCTTTGCAATTAAGTAGAAACCGTCGAAATGGTTGAATTTTTGAAAAAAAATTCGACCATCTCTATATACAGTATGTTGAATATCCGCCTCCTCGGAGCGATTCCCTTTATACGCCGCCTCTCCTCCTACCCAACAAAAAGTTTCCACCAGTCCATCAAAGCGCGTTCCTCTCTTCCATAACAGCGATACCTGTTTTTACGGCGTTATCATTTCCCTTTATGCGCTCCTCGGAGATTCACTGGAAACACTTGAGCCGCCGCCGGTGAAGAATTCGCCTTTGTACGAAATCACTCGCTAACAGGCCGCTCGGGGGAGGAGTCGCGGGTGAACGTTTGTTCGCGGAATGATAAAGAACAATAAGCGGAGGAGAATAGTTCTCTCTTCCTATCGTCCATGAAGTCAGAGCACGGGGTGCAAAGTAAGTGCTTCAATAAAACACGGCGCGAACAAGGAGCGCCGATAGCACTGGCTGCGTGGTATCGGAATCCGCGGCGCCGCGGAATAAATATTGTTCTACAACAATAAGGCAATATCGTCGGCGAGATAATGAAAGCAGACGCTTCCCTTCGCATCTGCCCGGAGGGGCGAGCCAACAATAAAATATATTTAATAATTATCTTTTAACGTCGGAACACATTCAATACTCGGTGAAACGGTAATATGAAAGGGGAAAGAGAAAGTTTTGTTGGAGACAAATGTAATAAACGCTGTTTGTTCGTGAGCGATGGCTTTCAAAGCTTTTAATATTTTTTTTTTTCCTGTGGCGGAAAGTACGAGGAGGAAACGTACGCTTGCTGCGATTCCAATTATTATTGGACAGAACTTGTGAGGATTTACATATTCTTTGTTATTAAAGAAAGTTTCACTTCGTCATTGAAGGATAGGCCATGGGGCCAAAATGTACCCCTTGGACCAGGGGCAGTGCCTGCCGGGCACTCTCTCAGCCTGGTGCTGCCAAGTTTCCTCTACTCCGATACCGTTACTGATACTGGCCACTCCTTAGCCTTAGTCTATTTAATAATGTCTTACAGAATATTCTGGGCCATTCTGTTGTTCCTGCATCCTGTGTGGATTGCTGTGCGTCTCCGGAGCTATGTTGAGGTCTTCATCTGGATCAAGCCTCCCCTCCAGGACAGACCACATCTGGGTGAGAGCTGCGGCAAACTCGGGTCACTCCCAGCAGGCTGGCTAGGCATTTGTTCGAAACTGTTGTCCCTTAAGCTGTATGCCCCATCCCTACTTGCGATGATTTACATATTCTTTGTTATTAAAGAAAGTTTCACTTTGTCAATGGAGTATAAGCCATGGGGTCAAAATGTACCCCTTGGACCAGGGCCAGTGCCTGCCGGGCACTCTGTCAGCCTGGTGCTGCCAAGTCTCCTCTACTCTGGTAGTGCAGTGGGATACACTGAAATTGTATATCTGTGGATCCTGCCATGACATGGTTAATGTCTGTACAAATGTTGTTTACGGTCTGTAAATTATGTTTATGTTTTTAGGCACCTGTTGCTGAGTCAGCCAAAGCCCTCCCAGCTCTAAATGTATTGAATCTATTCTGCCCAGTTACTGATACTGGCCACTCCTTGGCCTTAGTCTATTTAATGGTGTCTTACAGAATATTCTGGGCCATTCTGTTGTTCCTGCATCCTGTGTGGATTGCTGTGCGTCTCCGGAGCTGAGTTGAGGCCTTCATTAGGATCAAGCCTCCCCTACAGGACAGACCACGTCTGGGTGAGAGCTGCCGCAACCTCGGGTCACTCCCAGCAGGCTGGTTAGGCATTTGTTTGGAACTCTAGTCCCTTAAGCTGTATGCCCCATCCCTACCATTGGGTGATGGAGAATGCCTGTAAATAACCTGCCCTGCTAGTAAACCTTGAAAATATCCCCTATGTGCAAGATCGGAGTGCATGAGGAACGATTATTGTGTGGAGCCACTTAAGTACATCTAAAAGAACCTGGTCGTGGTAGTGCACCCTCACACTGCCCGGCGTTACACTCCTTCTCCGTCCCCAGTGGACGGCTATAAAAGTTCCTCCAAAAGGCCGCTCCCCAGGAGGTAGGTGCTTTAAAAGTTGTGCTTTGGTGGGTAGTGTTAAGTGTGCCATAAATGGTGGTCCTGCACCAGTGATATTATAGCCCTCCTGGGTCCCAAACAGAAGCTCAACCTCAGCCCCCTGTCACAAGATGCAGCAGAGCTGCCCCTACCAGGAGGCATGACGGCCGGTACTGACACACATCCTCAACTCAGGAAAGGGCACCAATGACCCCAATCAAAGACCGGGGAGGATATGGCTCCTCAACACCACCTACCAATAACCCCTCATGGAAGGGTCCGGATACATGGGAGGCACTCGACCATACTCCTTCCCTGACCAAGCTGGATCCAGAAATGGAGGAGTTACCCCCTTACATCCCCTTCACCAAATAAGGAAACCCTGATCCTGGAGGAAAGGATCATACAAGGAATCCCCATAGGCAACTGATAAGAACAGATACTACACTTCATCTTAGCCAAATGCAGAGATATGCCAGGTAATGGTAATGGGGAACCTGTGGGACAACTATGAGTTTTAAGGATCACGGTCATGGAGGACTCTTGCATCTCCTTGGATTGTCCCCCCTCAAGCCTCTTTATGGTAAACTCCAGAATTTACACAGAGCTCTGTAATGTGATGGGATTGTGTTGGCTGCTCCATCATGCAGATTATCCCTACTATCAGAATGCAGCATTGAAGTTGTTGGGAGTCTCCTCGCCATAGAAAGGGAAATTGTCTGGGGTTAGGTGAAATGTAGCTTGGAGAACTAGAGGTCCCATCATGCCTAGGGGCAGCCTCCAGTGAATGGCCCATGCTTTTAGGTCCCCACACACGTAACGAGCAAGGACCAACAGATGAACTGTGAAGAGCAACGTGATGATGTCATCACGCTGCTCTCCATCGTTCAGAGTATCGGCGGGCACCCTTTGTGTGCTGGCTGTTAGTTTGGACGGGGACGCCGGTCCCAATTCAAACTAATGGCATCGGCCAGAGATTTACGGACATGTCCGTTCTCTGGCCGACCGAGCTTTGGGGCGTCAGGGCTTGTTACGTGTGTGGGGACCCTTGCAAGTGATCTACCCCATGGTATGTAAACCACTAACACCCCCCTCCCGGTTAAAAGAATGTCTGGGTGCCTTGTCGCCCCCCCCCCCACATTTCCACGCAATCTGACCCTCTATGCAAAAAGTTTGTACACCCCTGGCGTAGATGGACCTTTTCTCAGAATCCTAATGATCAGAATACTTTAGTACCACCGGGTTATTGATTTCTGAGAGTTACACATTTTAATGTCACTTTATAAACAACACGTATTATCAATAAATGAGACATCAAAGCTCATGGCGGTAGACGCGGTTTAATGCGTCGCTTTATTAAGCGGTACACAGATGTGTTTTTTACTGCATGTGATAATTTCAAGGACAGAACCATAGAAATCCAGCTCAAGGTCCCTCAGCGCACGTTTGAACCGAGCAGGTTTTTCTTTGCTTTGTGCGTTGATAGAGACAACAACTGTGCAATCCATTGTACCCGCTGCTCTAAATTTACCTCTATAGAATATATTAACCGCTGCGCCCCCCCCCCCTCCTCCCCCACCGAGGATGAATGCCCTCCCTTGTCACGGCTTTGTGTTCATTTATCAGGAGAAATACAATGTACGTAATTGGGAGAATTCATCGTTCTTACCGTTACCCAAGGACTTTGCTAGGATTTGGGGGGCCCTATGCCAAATTCTTGCCTGGGGTCCCCTGTTGAGGGGGGGGGGGGGTC
>CM070043.1:34390679-34406481 GCA_036250615.1 Ptychadena robeensis | reverse complement strand
AAAAAAACACCCCAATACCCTCTCCCAGACAAGGCAGATTCCCCACCTGAAGACCCCACAGCCAGTGACTTGCGGCGGCGACCACCCGCGGCGCCGCTCCAGACGCGCATCTGGACGGGAGATAAATTGAGGCCCCGGCTTGGGCCTTCACACGACCTCCGGAGCACCTTGGAGACACCAGGCAGCCCATAGGAATCCGGTAAGGGGAGCACAGGGGAGCAGACATCATTTTAAGCACATCCAGTAATGGTGAGCCCTGTTCTTGGAGGCGCTTTGAGTGACATCCAGCCCACCTCCATAAATTGAGGCCCCGGCTTCGGCCTGCACGGGACCTCCGGAGCGTATTGGAGACTCCAGAAAGCACAAAGGACCCCCCTGAGAGGTGCACTGGGGAGCGAACACTACCATCTGTCCTCCCACACATGGTGAGCCCTGTGACTGGCGGCGCTCTGCTAGACATCCGACCCCCTCCACAAATTGAGGCCCCGGCTTCAGCCTAGGCCTGGAGCGATTGAGCCAACAGTCCACTTAAACGGACCCCCACCTCAGGACCCCCACCTCAGGACAACCGGAGGCAAAGAACACCAACCCCAATCCTTATCTCCTCCTAGGGGCTATAGGACTGAGATACATCGCGCCCCTGGAAGCGCAGAAACTCGAGGCTGGTGTGTGGGCCTACCTGTGAGGAGCACTGCGAGTCAGCATCCATCATCTATCCCCCACATCTGATCCTCTACAGGTAGGACTGATACCACTTGACACTTTTGGGGACTATATATTTCTGTAAGCCGCCATGTTACCCAATACCTCATATATAGGAAATGTCAGACACTTTTTTTTTACTCTATTCTTTTTTTTGTTACAAAGGGCGTCTTGATTTTTACACGCCGATAGCATGTAGCCACACTTTACAGTTTGATCCCCCCCCCCATGTTTCAGCTCCAAAAAACCAGAAGACGTTACTCTCCCGTTTCCCAGAAGAGCCAGACATCAATGACTATAAAAAATAATGCATCAACTTTGTGCTTAATGAAACGGAACATTTGAGGCAGACAATCTGCTCCTCTAGACGGTGCATCTGTTTCGACTTTGTTCTCCTGAGTCAGTCAGCGCCGTGCCTAGAAAATGTTCAGCGCCGCACATCATATTCAAACAAGGGCGACGGTACTCCAGGGTGGCATTTCACCCAATAGCTTCTCCCGACACCCGCTTAACAGGAATCTATGAATAATGATATATGGGATGCCGTCTGTCTCTGGAATCAAAGCTATTCCGAGCGCCAACGTAAAACAGTGTCGATATCTGTTGCTATTGGTGACAACACATTTATTTCGCATCACAATCACACAGTGTTGGAGTTTGAAACCATGACCGGCTGCACCTCAGGCGGTGGCTCTGCTCACTAGGCTACCGTCCTCTCTGGACTACTCATCCTTGAATCTTCCTGATCTTCCTTGTTCCTGCCAGCCTAGCTAATTACCATGATCATTGACACCTGCTACTTCCCCTATAAACCCTCTGCTACCTTCCTTTGCTGATTATTGTGCTCCTGCGCCTTGATCGTGCTACACCTCCTCTACTCCTCTGCAATTACTAATTAACCGCTGTTGACCTCGGAACTGCCCTTGACTGCTCTTCTGCCTGATCCCTCACTACTGTCTACCTTTACTGCTGCCAACCCGGATTGTCTGACTACACTTATTGCCGCCTGCCCTGATCTATTGCCTGTTACCTGACTACGCCTTTGCTCTATCCTGCTACCTGCTGCGTCCTGCGGTCCTTGCCACTGGGCTTCACTCCACTCTCCAGCCTCAGACTCAGGTGAGCCTACGGACCTAACACACAGCAACGTTGTCACTACAAAGCAGTTTTAGAACGTTTGTGCCTTTGTATACGTTTGTGCCTTTGTATACCGTATTTTTGGGACTATAAGACGCACCGGACCATAAGACACACCCAGTTTTTAGAGGAGCAAAACCAGAAAAAAATTATTTAATATATAAGTGTTCAAATCAATTGGATACTGCTTACTGCTGCTAGTGACATCTACTGGCTGAATTTGATATTACATTAGTTTAATCCAGCACAACACGTCATCCTCCTCACTGATCTTCCCCACTGATGGGGGGAGGGGGGAACGGCTGTAGATCTCCTCTCTCTCTCTGGCTGTGTCCGTGGAAGCTGCAGAGTGATTGCAGCTTCCACAGACAAGGAGAGAGAGATGGCAGTTCATCTATCTCTCTCTTCATTGTTTATATCAGCAGGGCTCCGGACTCTGCTGGCATAAGCAATAATACAGTCCAGAAGGGAGATCTGGCCACATCTCTCATCTGACAGCTCCCTGGCTAATCTCCTTGGCTGGATAGGTGGCGTGAAGTGAAGACTCGGCCGCGAGGGTCATACATTCGGACCATAAGGCGCAGGCACTTTTCCCCCGGTTTGGGGGTATAAAAGTGCGTCTTATAGTCCGAAAAATACAGTATATAACAGTGGTGGCCAACTGAGTTGATATGGAGGGCCACAAGTGCGGCCCTCTGCATCACTAAAGGGCCGCACATAACATTTTCAATCTGCTTCTAAAGGTTGTATGCCCCTATTCTCAGGTTATGTGCCGCAATATATATTATACAATTACCCCCGTTCATTGGTGACATAGAGGGAGCACAGGCACTTACCAGTCTGCTGATGCCCCACCAACACTAGAGGAGAAGAGGAGAGACTTGCTCAGGCGCCATCTAGGTCGCTGATCACATCACATGCCTGCCTAGAGGGACCATAGGCTTACCACACTAGGGATCAAAAGTGTTTCTCACCGGCACACACCCCATTATTAGAAATGGCGGAATTTTTTGACTTGCTGACTTTGTGAGCTGATTGCAAAGCCTGGAAATGATATCATCACCAAAACAGCTGGAGATGTAGAAAAGGATTGTGGGAACATATTTGCTGTAGCACATAGAGTTTTTGCATAAATTAAGTTCAAAATCAAAGTTGAAATTTTGACTTGACTTTGAACTTAATTTGTGCAAAAACTATTTGTGTTAGAGACCTACTTTTTTTTGTAGTATACCCCCCAACCCTTCTCTACATCTTTAGCAAGTTTGTGATGATACCATGCTTATGCAAAGTTGTTAAAATCGTAAAAAAATAAATCTCTACCCATTATATGGACAATCTGTCCAAAAATATGATCCTTACCTCTCAATGAGATTATCCTGAATTTCCATCATCCCTCCTCCCCTCTCTTCAGAAAGGTCTGCAGCTGGAACACCCTCTCACACACACTGTCGAGAAGTAGTTATCGACGAACATCAACCTGCGAACAGTCGGATTGGACCATGTCCACCCGTCGGACAGTTTGTCCTTCACTATAAATCAATTAAAAATCATAACATAGCACCATCTAGTGGCCATGTGCATAACTGCACTTTAACCTCCCTAGCGCTCTTCTGAGATTCTGTACCAAAACCCGCACCATAGACTTTACCGGAATTTTTTTTTTTACATTGTAGGCCGGTGACTTCACAAAATCTGTCCATACAGGAGTCTAGTAGACATCCTGACTATAATAATGTTTGAAACACAAAATGATGTATAAAATAATAAAATTTGATTGATAAAATCTCTAAAATACATTATAAATTTCAAAACAGTATGGCTATGTCCCCACATGGGCGTAGTGCCGCGATTTCAGTGATCCCCCGCGGTCTCCCGTGATTAGGCACGGCACCTGCAGGCATGAGTTTAACCCTGAAGACCCTGACTGTTGGATTTTTATAAAAGTTTTCTCGTCCTCTAGATAAACAGATCTAGATTAGCGTCGAGCTTGGATATTCGAATTGCAAATATATTCAACGAATATCAGCTATTCGAGAATTTGCAAATTTCCCCAATATGACGGCGGATGTTCCCATATTTTCCAATCTTTGAGATACTATGCATTGGGAAGCTTATGGCCATGCATTGCGATTTTTATAATTCAAAATGACCATTCATTTAGAAGGTAATCGCGATAGCTATACACTCGAAATGTGAATCAAATATTAGTAGAATGATCGTATTTTTCGGACCATAAGACGCACTTTTTCACCCCCAAAATTGGGGGCAAAAAGTGCCTACGTCTTATGGTCCGAATTCGCGACCCCCCACGGCCACTAGGCGTTTGCGAAAGGACCTGGCTGAACACTATCTGTAGGTTGGGGGCCACCAGGGAAGAGAACCTGTCATGTCGGAGTATAGCACACTCCGAGGTCCTCTCCATATCCACTAATGTTCCCGTCTTGCCTTTCTAATGGAAAATGTATGTGTTTTATCTGCGAACAGAACAAATATAGCCGTTCATTTTAAATTATTCAAAACAGGAGTCCAAAAATAAAATATCTGCAATCCATAGCGATGCTTCCAGCCATATGGGGCTCCTTATTAAGTAAGGAGCAACTGGGGACAATAGGGGGCCCATATGGCTTGCAGTGCTGCTTCGGATTGAACGCATGTCTTTGATTTTTTTTTTTTTACATCAAAGAGCTGTAGTGTTATTATTAATCAAATTATTCATATTATTATTTTCTGTCGCGCTGTACAGAGTATTATATCTGACAAAACAGGGAAACCAATTCACAGAGAATTTATGGAGTGGGGACAATCTGCAGAACAATTAGATTTATAAATATTGCAGAGTAGAGGGAGAGCATCCAGCAAAGCAGATTTATGGGGGGAGGTCTGTGCTTGTGTGGGAAGGTGGACTAAGAAATAAAGTGTATTGTACCAGGGTCATTAAGGGGTTAACTTTGTTCCTATGAAAACGTCAGTGAATGTGTTTGTGCTGTTGTTGGGCAGAATAGAAGGTGGGAGGTGACACGGTGAAGTTTCTGGAACATGTGATGATAAGACCTTGTGAGCCATTTGGGAGGAGATTATATAAGGATCGAGTTGGTGGGTAGCTGGGTCTTCGTAGCAACAGGAGAGAACAGATCAGAGGTGTGATGGATCTAGTGTGGAGCAGGCTTGAGGCCTGCAGATCTGAAGACCAGTCCAGGACTGAACCCTGACTGAGGCCTCACCCTTGTCCCCCTGCTTGGGGCAAGGGCACCCCTAGCCTAGAAGAAGTCACCTGGGTGAAGAAGGCTAGGGTGGAGCTACCGGCTGCTACCGGCAGAGGCTGCTCCCAGATGGCTCCCAAAGAGGAAATGGAGTGTACCTGGCACTTTGATGTATATTCAATGAAGGGGCACCGTATACACATCCAGCTGACGTGTTGTGGACCCTTATGTGGGACCTGCTAACTAAAACAAAGCCCGCTCAGCCACTGTTTTCAGGAGAGGACCCTGAGGCCTGGCTGCCGCTTGGATGGAAGGGAGGTGTATGCCCGTGAAGGCCTGAAGGGAGTCCGAGGCAACGGAGGGGTGAGATCATTGTTGTTCCCTGATTCACTCCTGTACGTGCGGTGCTAGAGATGGGCGGTGCTCTTTCTTACACTGGAAACCGTCTAGAGGACACAGCAAGTTCTCTTTTTAGGGGCGATAGGGGTACACACGTGGTCAGAGCATGAAGGATATGGCAGATGTGGTGTAGCCGGTGAGAAGTCTCAGATATGAGAATGTGAGGAAGTGTGTATGAAAGCGGACCGAGTATTATGTCTTAAGCCAGGCATAGACGCTTCGATCAGCGGCAGATCGACCACGGCGATCAATCGTTCTTTCAATCAGCCGCAAATTCTAACACGCCCACCATAAATCGATCGGCCAAAGATATTTTTATGACCAGCATTCCTCTTTAAAATATATGGCGGTTTTTTCTCGGAATGACCAGCCGTGTGTGATGCCATCCCATTTTTTCGGTCAATCAACCGATTGTGATGACATCATCATGTGCGTTCAAGTGGATGAAAAATCGCATAGCACCCTATGTATGAGCGTGCACGACAGTTAATCGGCCAAAAAATCTGGTGAAAATCTAAACATGTATGGCGGGCTTTATGCTGGGGCTAGTATGTGAAACCTGTGCATAAAGGGTTAAGTGTGTTTCTGCTGAGAAAATTGAGGAGTTGTAACACGATGCTGTTGCTGAGCAGAATAGATTGATATTGTCTTTGTAGAGGTCAAGGAACATGCCAGAGGTTCCTATCTGATGGAACTTGGACATGCCATGTGGGAGTGCCCAGCCTGGGGAAGAGGTATAATAAGGCCAAGTTAAGGGCGGAGCTAGGTCTTCCCTGGATTACCTGAGTGGTCGTGGACAAGAACACCTTCCCTACTGTGAAGCATGGCGGGGGGTCAATCATGCTTTGGGGCTGTTTTGCTTTTGCAGGTACAGGGAAGCTTCAGCGTGTGCAAGGTACCATGACTTCTCTTCAGTACCAGGAGATATTGGAAGGAAATGTGATGCAGTCTGGCACAAACCTGAGCCTTGGGAGATGTTGGACCTTTCACCAGGACAATGATCCCAAGCATACCACCAAGTCCACTAGAGCATGGTTGCAGAGGAAAGGCTGGAACATTTTGGAACGGCCATCGCAGTCACATGACTTAAATCCGATTGAGAACCTCTGGTGGGACTTGAAGAAACCAGTTGCAGCGCTCAAGCCTAGGAATGAACTGGAGGCTTTTGCCCATGAAGAATGGGCAGAGATCCCCGTAGATCGCTGCAAGACACTTGTGTCACGCTATGCTTCACGTGTAAAAGCTGTTATAACTGGAAAAGGACGTTGTACTAAGTACTAAGAATGGATGTCACTTGGGGGGTGAATAAAACTGATAATGATGTGACACAGAAAAGACATTTGTGGTTATTTCATTATTAATGTTATGTTATATTTGTCTGACTTACACGCGTCGCTTTCATTTCATTGTAACAAGATGACTGAAATGATCAAAATCAATGTCACAATGGCCAAAACACTCCATTTCAGTGGGGGTTGAATAATTTTGAACACAACGGTATATGTGATGAAAGCATGGCTGCCATGATGAATTTCCTTGGTTGACAGTTAATTAACTCTTCAGTGTTGTGTGCATTCTTAGATTCCTCCGCAAAACGCCCCCCCCCCCCCATCAACTTGTGTGGCTAACATCAAGCAACCACAGCCTCCCAGACACTGTTCGAGAGGTGTACTGCTTTCCTCCTTGTAAATCACACATTTGATGAGGACCCAGGTTCTCAATGGGTCAATCAGGTGAACAAGGAGCCATTTCATTAGTTTTTCTTCTTTTATACCCTTCCCAGCCACCTGTGGAGTACTTGGACGCGTGATGGGCATTGTCCGCATAAAATCTGTTTTTTCTTGAAGGATGCCGACTTCTTTCCTCCGTACCACTGCTTGAAGAAGGTCTTCCAGAAACTGCAGTAGACTGGGAGTGCCTCTTGACCTCCATCTCAACCCGAAAGGCCCCACAAGCTCATCTTTGATGATACCAGCCCAAACCAGTACTCCACCCCACCTTGCTGGCGTCGAGTCGACTGAGCTCTCTCCCTTTACCAACCAGCCACGTGCCCATCCTCTGGCCCACCAAGACTCCTCCATTTCATCATCCATAAACCTTAGAAAATCATCTTGAGATATTCTTGGCCCAGCTTGACGTTCACTTGTGTCTTGTTGTGTGTCTCTTTCAGCCTTTCTGTCTCTGGTATTGCCACTTGTGCTTTTGGCACCCAGTGAGTTGCAGCTCTGAAATTGGCCAAACTGGTGGCAAGTGGCATCTTGGCACTGCACGCCTGACTTTTCTCAGTTCATGGGCAGTATTTGCGCCTTTGTTGTTCCACACGCTCTTGCGACCCGTTGACTATTTGAATGAAACGCTGTTTCGTGATCACGCTTCAGAAGCGTTGCCATTTAAGAGTGCTGCATCCCTGCAGGATCTCTCACTATTTGGACTTTCTAGCCTGTCAAGTCCTTCTTTTGACCCATTTTGCCAAGGAAGGAGTTGCCTATAATACGCACACCTAATAAGGGTGTGATGTCATTAACCACACCCCTTCTCATTACGAGATGCACATCACCTAAATGCTTAATTGGTAGTGGCTTCGGCCTATACAGCTGGAGTAAGACAACAGCATAAAAGGATGATGTGTCAAAATAATCATTTGCCTAATAATCTGCCACTCCCTGTTACAGCCTGTGACCATTCATTTTGAAGGTAATTTGAGGCGATTATATTGTAGAATTGTAGAAATATTCGCGAAATATCCCAAATTCGATATTGCCTTATGCCCTTATGCTATACACAAGATGGGCACATGATCGAGACTCGACGAGCCAGTGTGTGATGTCATGGAACTGACTAGAGATGGTTGATTATTTATTTATTTTTGGTTTCAACCCATTTCGACATTTCAACGTGAATTGCAAAACCCCTGAGAGAAGGGTTGAGGGTATACTTCAAAAAAAGTATGGCTCTAACCACAAAAGTTTTTGCATAAATTAAGTTCAAAGTCCAGTCAAATTTCAAAATTAATTTATGCAAAAACTTCATGTGCAACTGTTCCCACAACCTTCTCTATATCCCAGCAGTTTGGTGCATGATGCCATGTTCAGGGTTTGAATCAGCTCACAAAGTCAGCTAGTCAAAAAATGTGTCCCTCTTTAATGGGGACAGGTCCCCATCCAAGGAAGAGATTCATCACATTCACTGGCCTTACCTGTTCGCCGGCAGGTCTTCCGAGCAGGAAGAAACGGGTGGCCGTGTTCGATGGCGTCGATCATGGCACAAGCATAATTCAGCGCTCAAAGTGGTCATCAAGATCCATCTATAGTGTATGGGCACCAGGTGTATATGCATATGCCCTAGGTGTCCCCCTTGTCTGCACATGAATTAAATAGCGTGATCTTGGAATATCGTATAGAGTATCTTTGTGCTCCGGATACCTTGTTCTGCATCAGAGACTTGGGAACATCTGTTTTTGCTGCTGTGTGTCCCCTTAAATCATGATTATTCGTTTGTCTACAAAGAATAACACCAAGCTTGTCTCTCAGCTCTAGTGCACCACAAATAGGAAAGTTGGAGGGAGTGGATATAATTATACAGAGCCTGACTGAGCGGCACAGGCAAATTCGGATAGTGATATCGTGAATAATTCTACTATATCGATATCGCAATCGAGTGTTGACCAGAATTGCATTGTAATTACCTCAAAATAAATGGTCACATGGTTTTATTTTCGTATGAATATAAAATCCACGGTCAGGCAGACCGGGTTGGCAACGAAGTCAAACAGGCAACAGGGTTACACAGGTAGCAGAGTCACAGGACACATGAATGAATCAAACCGGAACATCAATGGAATCTGGGAGCCTAACAGGACCATGGGAACACTGACCACCATTGTCAGCCAGACACAGATCAATCCTTAATCCACACACACGGTCCCTTTAGGAAGTGTTGCAGAACCAATACATCTGGACCAGATTTAGCCCAACAGTATGATCTGAACACAACTGCAGCGGTAGGGGAACAGCGCACAGAGCCGCTGTACGCAGAGAATTCAAAACCTGCTCTGGATCTCGCACTCCAAGTAAATTGGTACCATTGATATTGATATACAGCATGCTCAGCTAGGGAGTGCCCCTCTCTGCCTCCACCTGCTTTATCTCAGTATTATGGGAGGCCAGAGTGAGTCCTTGTAAGATAGCCCGAATTTGCTTACCAAACCCTTGCTGGAGATGTGAGAAGGGTAGGGTTACGACAAAAAGTATGCTCTAATACAAATGTTTTTGCATAAATAAATTCAAAAAGTCCAAATTTCAACTTAATTTATGCTGTAGTTCTGCTGCAGATGACTCCCTGTTCCTGATTGATCCTCCGATTAGCGCCTCCATCCAGGTCACCAGCCTGGCTTTGGGTCACATGTACCTCTCACACACCCGTACCCCCACCATCCCGTGTGTGACCCCCAGCCTCACACCTCATATGTGACCCCCCAGATATCCCCCCACCCCCCACCTCCGTAGTGTGACCCCCAGACTCATCTACCTCAGTAGTGTACCCCCCCAGATCTCATGCCCTCACAGTGA
The DNA here is from genome assembly GCA_036250615.1 of Ptychadena robeensis. Taxonomy (NCBI): domain Eukaryota; kingdom Metazoa; phylum Chordata; class Amphibia; order Anura; family Ptychadenidae; genus Ptychadena; species Ptychadena robeensis. The sequence continues at coordinate 34,396,475 of CM070043.1, read as the reverse complement.
CCCCCCCAGTCTCTACCTCAGTGTGTGCCCCCCCGATCTCATCCTCAGTAGTGTGACCCCCCGATCTCTGCCTCGTTGTGACCCCAGATCTCAACCTCATAGTGTGACCCCCCAGATCTCATACCTCATAGTGTGCCCCCACCCCCCCCCCCCAGATCCTACCTCAGTAGTGTGACCCCCCAGATCTCACAATCATAGTGACCCCAGATCTCTCATCCAGTAGTGTGACCCCCAGATCTCATACTCAGAATGGACCCCCAATCCTCATTCTCAGTAGTCGTGACCCCCAGATCTCATACCTCAGTAGTGGACCCCCCATTAGTAACTTTTCTCTTGCACGATTTACCCCCCACATATGCCCTACCTGATTTTTTGGGGGGATTATTAATTAACATTCCCAGTGTCACCCCCCTAACTCAACCTTCATATTATTCATGTTCCCTGCAGTTATCCAATGACTAAATTGTATATTGTAACATTTAGCTGCGGCCGCCCAGACGTTGTAGTACGCATATGAGCTGTTAACAATACTGCGGGTCGCAGAGCAGGTTGCCCACTTCTGAGTACCGAGTACCACTTGTGCACCCCTGCCCATAGGCACATTCAGTAGTACCATCTCAGGTTTCTGCCAACAGTAGACATAATAGTTTCTTTTTAACCAACAATGGCGCATGCTGATACCAAAAAACCGAGTCATCAGGCTGGAGTGACTCAGGCTTCAGATAATACGAACTGACATCTTCCTCAAAACACACAGAGAAAGCAATAGACTGTGTAACTCCAGATGGCATTAAAGAGATAGCGAATCGATTTCCCAACAAGGAAGGGATTTTATCATGGCAACCCAATTAGTCTCTATTCCTTGTAATGACCGGCCTTATCTCTGTTAGCTGGTGGAACTATAAGTGTAGGTCTGAGAATCCCCGACCCTGTGATGCCAGTAATCCAATGCCGAATTTGGGTCCATTGTGTCAGCAGACAGTAATTCACCTGCTGGGTTAGTCCTCTGCACAGGAAAATAACATCACGTTGCAAAAACTTCCGCAACGAATGGTCACATGCTATTTTTTTGCCAATACATGGCCTACCCCGAATATCCGAAATCTCAAATATTCCCCCATATCGAGAATTCTGAACTGTGAAAAATATTCACTTCCATATTCAGCTCAACGACTATCACTATTATTTGTTGCCCCCTACCACTCAGCACCCCCTTAGATGCTTATCATTACCCCCTTTAACCCCCTGCCCCCACCTTTCATCTGAGGCACCAGGTCTTACCCGGGTGCACATACTTTTTTAATGAGCTACTTAGATGAGTACAGAATGGGGTTGTACTCACCCCATATGTTATGGGGGTCTCCCTCACTGTTCCTGTTCAGCCCCTCATGTAGATTCAGCTGCAGATGGACCTCCCTGTTCCTGTGATCCTCCATTAGCTGTCTCCATCCACAGGTCCCAGCTGCTTTGGTCACATGCAACTCTCACATTACAATACGTGTGACCCCAGATCTCATACCTCATGTGTGATCCCCCGATCATACCTCAGTAGTGTGCCCCCCAGATCTCCTACCTCGTAGTGTGACCCCCCCAAATCCTCTACCTCAGTATGTGACCCCCCGATCTCATACCTCGGTAGTGGACCCCCAATCTCATACCTCGTAGTGACCCCCCCAGATCTCATGCCTCAGTAGTGGACCCCAGATCTCATACCTCAGTAGTGTGACCCCCAGATCTCTACCTCAGTAGTGTGCCCCCAGACCTCATACCTCAGTAGTGTGACCCCCCATCTCATCCTCATAGTGTGACCCCCCATCCCGGACCCCCTCCCTAACAGCCACCCCCTTGCTCCGCTCAATGCAGATATTGCGGTTGCAGCTGTATCTTTCTTCTGCTTGTACCGGCCATGTACTATAACCTGCTTCCGGTTGTCTCTTGTGGCTAATTTTATCGGATCGGTGATCCACCAGAACTGATGATGGGGAGTATTGATCTTTTTTCTTCCTGGTACTTCTCTAAAAATGTGATGTACAGTAGTGTATACATAATAACGAGGAGTTGTTTGTACAGCTATTATCGTGTCCCCGTGAACACTTGCTGTCCACAGAACATCACAGCGGAGGGGGTGCTGCAGATCTTTCCCTATCTGGCTAGGAGCATGCGTGGAGTCAGGACCGGAACGCAGTTGTCATAACGGACAACCTGCAGCGGACCGCTGGGCCCCCTAGATGGTGGGCTCGATCGGGAGGCCCCTTGTTTCTGCTGACGCAGCACTGTCTCTTCATGTGCCAAACAACAAGGGTTCCTTTGCTTATGGGTAGCCAACTGGTTGGCAACGCCTAAACCTGCTTCCTGGTTGTGGTCATTTATCGATCGGATGCCACCAGAACTATGATTGGGAGTATTGGTCTTCTGTCCTCCGGTACTTCTCTAAGCGTCGTAAATCATTCTTCATCCCTTGGAAATCTATGGAAGCCAGTGCCAGTCAGCATCTGCACGAGACCAACAATAAGAGTCGCCCGAGCCAAAATAGCTCTGCGCAGAAAGAACCAAAATTTGAAAATGGTTTAATTAAAAGGTTTTTATCTTCACCCACTTTAGAAAAACCTTGATTATCTACGCCAGAACCGCCGCGGGGTTGGGGACCCGATCCAAGCGCACTTCATATCAGTTCGGCTGTGAGCAATAAAATGAATAGCTGTTGCCCGACTAATATCCAATTCGATTTATTTACTCGCAACACAATGTTGGGAGCCGCGAGGCCGGGTTATGTTTTTCTTGGTGAATTATTCCGTTTCCAGAAGAAAACAGTCTACTAGTTCCTGGGGAGCCGATATGAAGATGATGTGTCAAGTCAGCCAGGCCATTGGGGTGTTTTTCTTGTTTATGGCGATTTCAGAGAAACCATGGTGATTGCAACCGGCGATTGGGTTCACAACCAAACTTAAGCCCCACATACACCTTAAGATCTATCCATACAATCTCCTTTAGATCTTCCAATAACTGTGTAGTAATAGGGTCCTCTTGATAGAATACATAGGATTGGAAGGTATATTATCATTGCTATGTGTGCCTGGTCCTCCTGATAGAATACATAGTGATTGGAAGGTATATATAATGCTATGTAGTTTTCCTGGTCCACCCTGATGAATACTAGTGATTGGAAGGTAATATCACTGCTATGTAGTGCCGGGTCCTCCCTGATAGAAACATAGTGATTGGAAGGTATATATCACTGCATGTAGTGCCGGGTCCCTCCCGATAGAATACAGTAGTTGATTGGAAGGTATAATCACATGCTAGTATTTCCGGGTCCACCCTGAAGAATACATATGATTGGAAGGTATATATCACTGCTATATATTGCCCGTGTCCTCACCTTATAGATACATAGTGATTGGAAGGTATATATCACTGCTATGTAGTGCCGGGCCCCTCCCTGATAGAATACATAGTGATTGGAAGGTATATATCACTTCTATGTAGTGACGGTTCCTCCTCTGGAATACAAGTGATTGGAAGGTATATATACTGCTATGTAGTTGCCGGGTCCTCCCTGATAGAATACATAGTATTGAAGGTATTATTACTGGCTTTGTAGTGCCGGGTCCTCCCTGAAGAATACATAGTGATTGGAGATCTATTTTACTGCTTATATATTGCCCGTTCCTCCCTGATAGAATACATAGTGATTGGAAGGTAATATCACTGCTGTGTAGTGCTGGGTCCTCCCTGATAGAATACATATTGATTGGAGTGTATATATCTACTGCTATGTAGTGCCGGGTCTTCCCTGATAGAATACATGTGATTGAAGGTATATATCACTGCTATGTATTTCCGGCCACCCTGATAAAACATGTGATTGGAGGTAATATCCCTGCCATGTAGTGCTGGTCCTCGCTGAAGAATACATAGTGATTGGAAGGTATATATCACCTGCTATGTAGTGCTGGGTCCTCCTGATAGAATACATAGTGATTGGAAGGTATATATCACTGCTATGAAGTCCGGGTCCTCCCTGATAGAATACATAGTGATTGGAGGTATATAGCGCTGCTATGTAGTGCCGTCCTCCCTGATAGAAACATAGTGATTGGAGGTACATATCACTGCTATGAAGTGCCGGGTCCTCCCTATAAATACATATTGATTGGAAGGTACATATCACTGCTATGTAGTGCCAGGTTCCTCCCTGATAGAATCATAGCGATTGGAAGAAAGGTCCTTATATTACATGGTTTTGGTAGAACAAAAAGATTGTGCAGAAATTGTATGGGAAGATTGTAAGGTGTATGGGGGCCTTTATTGAGTAAAAATGACTATATAGTTGGTCATACATAAATAGTTAGTTGATATCCACCATATTTGGTGTGATCAATTTGTTGTCAAAGTTATGGTCTCTTCACAAATTAATAATTGATCCACTACTTACAGCCATGGCAAAATCCAGGAAGGCCCACACAGGACCAGATCCGAGAGTGAAACCCAATACAGGACTAGATCCAGAAGAGCCAACACAGGACCGGATCCGATAGAAAGAGCCCAAACAGGACCAGAGAGATTGCCCACCTGGGGCCAGATCTAGAAGAGAGAACCCAACACAACCAGATCCAGGAGAGAGAGCCCAATCGGGGCCAGATCCAGGAGAAAGAGCCCAACATGGGGCCAGATCCAAAGAGAGCCCAATAGGGGCAGATCCAGAAGAGATCCCAATATGCGGCAAGATCTGGAGGAGAAGCCCAACTGGGGCCAAATCCGGAGAAAGAGCCCAACATGGGGCCAGATCCAAAGAGAGCCCAAATATAGGGCCAGATCCAGGAGAGAAAACCCACATGGGACCAGATTCAAAGAGAGAGATTCCAAGGTGGGTACAGTTTTTCAGGGAACGGTCCAATATGAGGCCAGATTCAGGTTATAGGCCCAACATGGGGTCAGATCCAAGAGAGAGACCCAAATGGGGTCAGATTCAGGAGAGAAGCCAGCCCAACATTAGGTCATATTTAGGAGAGAGAGCCAAACCTGGAGCCAGATTCAGGAGAGAGAGCCCAACATGGGCCAGACCCGGAGCGAGAGCCCCACATGGAGCCAGATGCAGGAGAGAGCCCAACATGGGGCCAGATCTAGAGAAAGAGCCCAAAATTGGGGCCCGATTCAGGAAAGAGCCCCAAAAGGGGGACAATCCAGGAGAAGTGTTCAGCACAGGACAAGATCTAGGAGAGAGAACCCCAACATATCTCGGAGAAAAGAGCCCAACAAGGACCAGGTCAAGGAAAGAAAGTCAAAGATTCTCTCAGATTCAGGAGAGAGAGCCCAACAACTAGGCCAGACACAGAGAGAGAGACCAACACGGAGCCATATCGAGAAGAGAGGCTCAAACCCTGAGCCAGATCCAGGAGAGAGAGCTCAAACACTGAGCCGATATCCAGGAGAGGTCCAAACACTGAGCCAGATCCGGAGGAGTCCAACCTTGGGCAAGGGCCACGAGAGAGAGAGTTCAACATGGGCTAAATCCAGGAGAGAGTGAAGAACATTGCCAGATCCTGAAGATAGAGTAGATGGTAGATTGTGGGGTGGAACACCATAAAAAAGATGCCGTATATGACTCTATAATGATAATGAGTGGTGTACCAGTGCTTTGGTGGCCTCTGGAGATAAGAACGGTCCTCGGAGATGTGGTAAATATGTGACAGGAGTGGAGGTGTGATGGATGGGGAGAGTGTCACTCTATGGCTTTCTATATTTTGCAACATGAAATTACTCTTACATGTGTGATTGAGATGTTGGGGGGGGGGG
>CM070043.1:34200544-34216631 GCA_036250615.1 Ptychadena robeensis | reverse complement strand
TGGGTGGCATAGATTCCCTGCTCCTGGCACCCCCGTGCCAACCCAGGACCTGCGGGTACATAACAGTAGCCGTGTAGTGAAAATAAACTTAAACCTGTATATAACATCTGTATATGTATTTGTATAGTAAGCCATGACATGGTGTGTAGATCTGTGTATATAGCTTTAGGAAATTGTGACTTTTTTCTGTACAGCAGCTGTCTGGAGTTTGGAAGATGAGGTCATAACTCTCTTCCCCTCTTTTTTAGTTTAGTTTTCTGCAAAGTTACTGTAAACCTCCTCCCTCGGCGCAGAGGTTATATATTTTGTAACTGTTTTCCCGGGTCTTTTCTGGGTTTCTTGCTGGTGAACACAGCTTACCTTGGATCAAGGTGCTCACTTCTTCTTCTGCATGCCCCACCACAACCACATAGCAGAGCAGTGGGTTGACTGGCTATCCATGGTAAATGACAGAGATCCCCTTTGGACCAGGGTAGTCTCTCCCTCATCTTGCCAGAGTGGATGTGCAGTAGGTACTTTTGCCTAAGGAGTGTGCCGTATCTGGCCAGGGCGAGAAGAAGAATGTAATTCCCCACTTAGCCTTTGACCTGCCTTTTCCTTCTTTCTAGGTAGGAGCCACAGGCTCATCCTCTACTCTTAGCAGCTGGTAAGAACTGTTTGGAACATTAGACTCTATGCTTTGAACCCCATCACTAAGTGGGGGCTAAGTGGGGAGTTACATTCTTCTTCTCGCCCTGCCTATGTTTGATGGTGAACTGAACTTGTATATACTCCCTATAGTAAACAATTAACCCCTAACCAGCTGTGTGAACATTATTTAATCCATGTGAAAGCTGTGTGACAGTGTTTTGGACATAGACATTCAAATTCCAAAAGGACCTGGTTGCTCAAGTGAAGTCACCATAGGCAATGCTACACAATATTTTCCTCCCCTAACAGTTACAGAGTTAAGCTTACTGGTTTGGGGTCTTAAGGCTAGGGAATTGGGGAGGTAAGGCCAATTCTAACCCGCCAAACCCCTAACCTTAACCTATCCAACCCCTAACCCCAAAACCCCTAACCTTATCCCCTCCAACCTCTAAAGCTCACCCCTACAGTTAAGTACCACTCCTCCTCCTCCTAACCTTAACCCCCCCAAATCCCTAACCTCAACACCCCAAACTCGTAAGCTTTACCCTGTTACTCCAAAAAGGTAGGGCTACCTGCGCAGCCAGGAGGACAGTGCTAAGGGTAGAGCTCTGTCAGGTCATGTGGGAGGTAGGCACCACAAACATGCAGATCTGGAGATCCTGAGTAAGCTGAGATGTGATTAAAGGTGTCTCCCTTGTCCCCCGGCTGGGGGCAATGGCAATCCTAGCCTGAAGAGTGTCACTTCTAGCCTTTCCGGGGCTCTTTGCAAGTTCTTGGTTAGGGTCCCCTGTCGAGGGGGGTGGTGCTATTGATGGAGTACACACACAAACTGGAGAAGAATTGAGCAAGTGCCTCCAATACCTAAGGATGCCGTAGGTCCCATTTACGCTCTCCACCTTCCCGCTGAGAGCTTGAAAAACATTCCGTTCAGAACAAAGTGACATCACTCTTCCCTCATATCCCTTTGTCTGCGTTTTTGAAATCTTTATCGTCTTTCAGACATCTTCTGCTGGAAGCTGCGGAATGCTTATTAGGCTTTCTGATAGAGAAATTGTACTTCAGCCCATTGAAGATTATTCGAGTCATAAGAACCCTTATTATGACAGATTATGCAGAAGACATTAACGATGTTCCTGGAGGCTTCGGAATCCGCGCCCAATATTTCCGAAATGTAAGACAAACTTTTTTTTAGCACAACTTTATTCAATAGACATGATGTATGTATTCAGAACTTTACCATCCAATCAAAAGTTTGGGGGAGGGAAAAGACCTGTAGATATTAGAATAAAATCAAGACTCCTGCTCAGCCACACAGGGCTGTGCTGCATAACATAGTTGTGTAACGTCCACAGCCTAATAAATGTTTCATTTTATTGTTTTCCCAAAGTTCACTTAACCTCCTGAGCGTTTGGCCCTTGGCACGGTTTTTTCATTACCGTGCCACTGGCAATCGCGGCGGAGCACAATATGCTCCGCCGCGACTTCCTGCTCAGCTGGAGGACGTACACGTAAGTCCGGCGTCACTGGAGACGCTTACGCTGAGGAAAAGCGACGCCCCTCCAGTTACACAGAGGTCTATGGCGCCGCCTACCCCCGCCCCCTTCGCGTCACCGGTGACGCGATCGGGGACGGACCCGGAAGCATCGGCATACATGCCGATGCTCCCGACCGCCATAAGCAGACGGCGAGACCCTGAGCGCGGCTCTAGTTAACTGGGGCTGAGTTTTATGATGCATAAAACTCAGCCCGAGTTAATTCGGGCTAAACGCTCAGAAGGTTAAACCTTTCACGACAAGCACATCTTTGCATTAATGGTACTAGAAGTGCCGATAAGAGGGAGGTTAGCATAAGAAAAACCTGTAAGGAGTAATTTAAGAGCACCCCTCACAGCCCCTCCTCTCTCCCTGGCTAACATCCAAAGAGCCCTGTGACAGCCAGGTAATTTTGTGATCTCGGCTCTCTATTGAAATGTACACAGATGTAAATTCCCATAGAAAACCATTATAAACGCCCCCAGTGGCCACTTGTGATATTACACCATGAGTTACCCCCAGAAGCCTGTGTCAGGATTCAAACCCAGGGATGCTCCGACGCCTGGTTGAAGCTCAACCAGTTGAGCCAATATGACTTTATGCCTTGCTGGATCCCTTGGACCTAGATACCAAGTCACCTAGTTCTCATGAACCCTGAACCCTTGTCCACTCCCCTGGACTTCCTATAAAAGCCAGGGCCCAACTTGCATTCAATGCCAGATTATTCTGCCTTGCCAATAACTTGCTCTGTTTTATCATCGTGCCCTGATTTCTGACTACTTGTGTACCGAACCTTGGCTTCTGAATATTGATTACTCTACTCTCATCGCTCCATTCCTGACGTGACACCATTGGCTACTGATCCCGGCTTGGATTTGACTACTGTTTTGCTCCCTGTTTGTGCTCTGTTCTTGGACTGTACTTGTATCTGGATATGTCTCTGTTGCTGTTTCTTTTTGCTTGTCTGGACCTTGTGCTTCCCCTGGCTTTATGTTCCTGAACCCTGATACCCCTGGCTTTATGTTTCTGAACCCTGATACCCCTGGACTTTAACCTGAACCCTGATACCCCTGGACTTTTTGCACCTGTTTGTCTTCGTACCTGTAAGTCCTTCATTAAATCTGTTTCTTTTTGTCACCATCTCTGTCTGGATTTCAGTGTGTGTTTCCTGCCTGGTCCCCTCCTCTGTCCTGGATCCTGACAGCCTGGCAGATAAATATGGAATCTCTTATATGATTCCAGTGAACAGCAGGTAGGTATATTATTTTAGGATCGTGGGGGACTAAGTAAAAAAAAAATAACTGTAGATCTGTCCGCCCTCTTGGTCTGGACCCTTTATCAAATTTAAGTAGCCAGTGTGGCCTACAAGTCAAAAAGTTTGTCACCCCTGCTCTAACCTATTCAATTGTTGCCATTACATTTCCAAGTTAAAGGGGATCTACCACCAGAAACTGATTATTAAATTAATGGAACTAGAAGTGCCAATAATAGGGAGGAATGCATAAAGAAAACTTACATGTAACGAGTAATTTAAGAAGATCCCTCGCAGCCTCCCTCACTTCCTGGCCTGCAGCCACTGTCTTAAGAGTGCAGTGACTGCTGGTTAACTCTGTCCATTGAAATCACACAGACAGAAATTCTTATAGAAAAGCATTATAAACGCCCCCAGTGGCCACTTGGGATATTGCACAAGAGAAGCCTAACAGATAAAGATGGAATCTCTCATACGATTCCACAGAACAGCAAGGAAATAGATTATTTTAGTATCGTGGAGCCTTAAAGCAGTTTTAAACAAAAACAAAAAAAAACCACACATACATGAAATAGACACATTACTCATCTGTCAGCAGCTCAGACCCTGGAAAACTGATAAAAAAAAAAATAAAATGACTTAAGGTAGCCATGCACAGGTCGGTTCCGCACACGATTCCACACCGATCGATTGGCTAAGAATTGAGTGCAGCCCACCTTGCCCGATCGACCCTGCCTGATCGACATGGCCCCCTGAATCGGATCGGACAGAGAACCAACCTGCTGGTCTTTCTGATCGATTCAGCACACAACAGGGGGAGTTGCCATTTGTGAAGTGATCGATCTGGCACGGAATCGTTGGCCTAAGGTGGTAGGCACAGACTTAATTGGGCGATCGATCGCCCATCCGATCCCCTCTGGCATCGCCGGAATCGATCGGATGGGTGATCGATTGTTCATGGAATCGACACATGTATGGCTAGCTTTACCTTCTTCATGTTTTATCTGATGGTGGCAGCATGTTGAATAAGAAGAGAGGAAGAGAAGCTACTTCCTGATCTATCTTCTCTGGGCAGCAGCTGACCACCCCCCCCCCCCTTCTACACAGACAGAGACTCCTCTGCAGCTCAGTGTGTGGGGGAGAAGGGGGGCAGTCAGCTTAATCCATCTAGCTGTGGCTGAGTGAAGAGAGGCTTCTCTCTCCTTTCACAAAGTCACGCTGACTCACATTTGTGAGACTGAGAGGGCTTATGAGAGAGAATTCCCAGTAACCCTGCAGCTTGTTACGTCCTGCCTAGGCGAGACATAACACAGTGGGAGGGGCTGTTCTCTGTGTCTTTAAAAAGACTCCCTTCCTGCTGTCAGAAACAGTTTTTTTTTGTAGTCAGGGATCTCTGCAATATCAGCTGAGCTGCATCTGATACTGCAGAGAGACCTAACAGGTGGTAGGTCCGCTTTAAGCCACCAATATACCATCTCAGAGGTGGAGATGGTCGAATTTTTGGACTTTGACGTTAAATTTGTAAGCTTATTGCAAAGCCCCTGAGCATGGTATCATCACCAAACTTGCAGGAGATGTAGAGAAGGGTTGGGGGAACATTTAAAAGAAAAAAGTATGTCTCTAACACAAAAAGTTTTTTAATAAATTAAGTTCAAAATTAAAGATTTTTGAAATTTTTTATAGACTTTGAACTTAATTTATGCAAAAACTGTTTGAGTTAGAGACCTATTTTCTTTTTGGAGTGTACCCCCAACCCTTCTGTATATCTCAGCAATTTTGGTGATGATACCATGTTCAGGGGTAGTGATGGCCGAACTGCCCGCAAGGCCGACAGTTCGGCCGCGAACAAGCATGTTCGCCCTCCTTCTCGCCGGCGGACAGTACGGGTGTTCGACCCGCTCTGTTCGCCGGCGAGAAGGATCCCTCTATTCTTCCTCCGGTGGGATCATTAGCAGCGAGATCCCGCCGCAGGAAGAATATTTCACTGAAGACCGGGTAGAGAACCCGGTCTTTCAGTGAAATTCCGGCTTGTAAACACAACCAGGAACTATGCGTTCCAGGTGCCGGATGTGCCGGATGTGACGTCACATCCGGGTTTTCCGATTCAAATTCCCCGCCTAGAATGTGTCCGCGAACGGGTGGACGGCGGACTTTTTTAAAAGTCCCCTCCGCCCGTTTGCGGATGGACACAGCCGAAGTTTGGCCATCACTATTCAGGGGCTTTGCAATTAACTCGAAATCAACTAAATACTGTGACGCCAAATACTGTGACGCCAATTACTGTGACGCCAAATACTGTGACGACAAACACTGTAACGCCAAACACTGTGACGCCAATTACTGTGACGCTAAATACTGTGACGCCAAATACTGTGACGCCAATTACTGTGACGCCAAATACTGTGACGCCAAACACTGTGACGCCAAACACTGTGACGCAAAATACTGTGACCCTAATACTGTAATGCCAAACAATGTGATGCCAAATACTATGACGCCAAACACTGTGACACCAAACACTGTGACACCAAACACTGTGACACCAAACAATGTGACGCCAAATACTGTGACACCAAACACTGTGACGCCAAACAATGTGACGCCAAACAATGTGACACCAAACACTGTGACGCCAAACATCCTAAGGGCTTTTCCCCACTTAGGTGATCACCTGCGATGAATTAATGGTCTCATCCCCACTGCCGCGATCGAGCGCAGCCACGATTTTGCCCGTGATCTGCCCGCGGCTTCTGGAGATGATTTGTCTCTTTCTAGTATGAAAGATATCAAAGCTTCTGGGCGCAAGGAGGCTTGGGATGGCAGATGTCACTGTGACGCCAAATACTGTGATGCCAAATACTGTGACGCCAAATACTGTGATGCCAAATACTGTGACGCCAAATACTGTGACGCCAAATACTGTGACGCCAAACACAAAAAAAATTTGACCATCTCTACTGGTAAGTCACACTTTCATTTTACATATTGAGTATACATCCGCTTTAACATCAGAATACAGTCATGCCGATCTTGAGAAGCAGGGTTGAATATTAATGGGCCCCTTTAAATAAATCTAACGGAATATTCGGTTTCTTTGAAAGCCCCGTCTCGTACGCTTTGAGATTTCCTGCCAGCAGAAGAGGCCGCAAACAATCCGTCAAACGTGATTTATGAAGAAAATGCAATCAGCTCCATTCTAATAAAACAAAGAGCGTGCGGCAGGGAAGAGTCTTCTCCTCGTCGAAGCGGCGCGGGGTCTTTGAAGAAACGCGTTGTGATTTCAGCTGAAAGGTTTAACAACCCAGCCTCGGAGTCCTTCAGAGGGAGCTCGGCGAGGCTCGTCAGCGGAGAATCTGCGATTTGCGGCGAATGGCGCTCTAGGGAGAGGTCAGAGCTTGTTAATTCATGAGTCTCGAGGGGCAGAAAGCGATGATTTCTTGTGGCAGTGACCTTTCACCTTTATACAGCGTTGGTGAATCGCTTCAAGATACATACGTCTGATAAATGCAACCAAGATGGCAGAATAAACATAGGGCTTTCGCTGCCGGAGGCCGTGCGGTCTGGGAGCTGCTTACGTTTCGTAATAAAAGGAGAAAAGGAATATTTATAACACGAATGGCGGCGCTTTCAACAGGTCCACCATGGTGGAAAGAAGATCCGGCAAAACCCTTTCCATGGTCGATTTTTCGACTAGCTGACCTTGTGAGCTGATTGCAAAGCCCCTGAACATGGTATCTTCACCAAACTTTCTGGAGATGTAGAGAAAGGCTGTGGGAACATTGGGGAAAAAAGTTTTTCTCTAGCTCATGTAGTTTTTGCATAAATTAAGATTAAGATTCAAAATGTCGAAATTTAAACTTTCCAAATTTTTACTTGACTTTGAACTTAATTTATGCAAAAACTATTTGTGTTAGAGCAACACTTTTTTTGTAGTGTACCTGTAATGTCGTGCAAGTGCTGTATGTGTTTCACATACATACTCACGACACCAGGTTCTTTGATGGGGATGTCCTCTTGTTTGGCCACTAAACACCTTCTGCAAACCAATAAGCCACGGTCCATGCACGCTGATAGGAGGCTATTTACAGTTTTTATTGAAGATTTGTTAAATGTTCTTTTTTCTTGATATTCCGCAAACTCACGAAATACCGCCGAGTGAGAACTGTCCAAAAATCAAATGTTCTTCTTCTGAATAAGTATATCGTTCAATGTGTATTTAATTACAAAATATCCAATAATTACAGAATGTTATCATAACGCAAAGAAAATAATGTAAAGGTAAAGTAATCGTTTGTGTGTGGAAGTTCTTTGTCTTGAATGTGAGCGATGTGTGAGTGTCCGTGCCTGGGTGAGTGTGCGCCCCCTCCATTGTACTTGACTCTTAAATTCTCTTTGTCCTGTCCAGCTCACCATGGGAAGAGGGGGATGGGAGAAGGAATGTCTCCTTTACATAATCAAAGTATCCCATTCTCATACATATTATCACATAATATCACATATAACATACATTTACATACAGGATAATACTGCACCATATATTTATGTCCTAATCAGGAAATATAGCTGTAAGTTTACTGATATCATGACTTATATCTTTGATAAACTTATACGTTCTCTATATTGTTGGCTTGCCTGTCCTAATATGATTGATTGTTACCATGTGCAAAGCCTTCTTTGTTCAATCTATCTGGAAGGATAGAGTTACACATGGAACCAATTACTATACATGTTCTCACAGTCCTTTGCTTCCTAATACTTGGGCAGATAAAATGATATAGATCGATTACCATGGGTCCTTCTCAATCATACATGATCCCTAAATATATCCCAATAAAATTATTTTTAACAGTATTATTTACAGCAGCTCCAACTCCCGAGGGCGGAGAAGGGGTTCAGTTGAAGGGAAGATTGTAACTGTGCTGCTACCAAAATGCTGGAATCCTTGGGCTGGGTGCAGGGAGGGTCGCTCTTGCTGGGTCCAATGCTGTGGCTGTGGTACTCCAGGGAGAATCAACAGAAGAAGCCCAGAACATTCTGAGGGCTTCCTATTTATGTCCTCAGACAGGGGCTGGCTTAAGGCCTGTTACTGGGCAGAAGTATGTTTGCTACGTCTTGGAGGGAAAAGTGAAGTACACGCCCAGCCATGCTCCCAGTATTTTGTCAACAACAGGTGCAACTCTTAAGGGGGTACACACACACAAATACAGCAATATACAGTACATATAATACAGTACATATAATATAGTTTGTGGCCTTTTCTCAGGTCACTACATACCCCGAACCCTTCTCTACATCTCCAGCAAGTTTGGTGATGATACCTTAACCCCCTAAAACCCCTAACTATGACAGCTGACGGCCGTAAGAGGAGCCCTATAACTCCGCAAAAGTCTGGCTATCTGCAGCTATCAAAGGTAGGAGATGTCAATGGGGTTGGATAAATGGTTCGTTAAAAGCAGTTGGCAGGGTAGGAGAGATCACCATGGTAGGACACCTCGGTAGAATACTGCCAGGAACGGATTGTGCTGCAAGAACGGCCAGGTATCAGAGGACGCCCAGGCACAACAACATGCTTCTCCATGCTCACCAGCTATACCAATCCCAATTGGGAGATTAACAGCCTCTTCTGCTCTCTGGAAGGAGCCAACTGACTGGGACAGTCCTATAATCCAGCGGACCCCCTACTCCAGGGAAGGCAAGACAAGTACTCAACCACAAGCCACACATACTGTAAACCTGTTATGACTGAACATGTGTTTGTATTGGGCCCCAGGGACCCACTAGAGACCCCCAGCGCCCGCCCTCCCTGTGCCGTTCTGGACGTGGGGGAGGGGATTCAACATGGGGTGTGTGCTGGAGGGGAAAGGAGAAGAAAAAGAGGGGCTGTCGACTGGGGGGGGGGGGGTTGGCTGGTGTACCGCTATGTTCCTTTCTGCTTCTCCAGTAGCACCCATCACCCCCCACCCATGGTCAACAGCTCCTCCAATTGCACCACCCACCCATCCACCCACCCAGCTCTCCCCCCCTGGTTGGCAGAGGGCCCTGGACAAGAACTTGCCTAGAGCCCATGGAAAACTAGAAATAGCCCTGCTGTAAACATAAAAACTGTAGGGCTGTCCAAGCGAGGACAAACAGAAGTCTCAGACCACAAAAGGCAGACGTTTATGGGGCTTGTTAGGGTTGTCCTGTCAGGGTCAAGGTGGCGGAGTTGACCTGAGGTAGGTTGACATGACCTGGGCCAGGGAATAGCTTTACCAAATATGTAATAGTTGACCTGTCCCAATCCCATTGGCTTCCTGAGTTCCTCTGACAGATTAAAAATAGGATACATATGGGGCCCTGTTTTTCCACTCAATTCCTATGTGGGATGTTCTATTATTATTTATTAGGTAATAATTGAATTTATTATAAAGTTTATCCGGTGTGGGGGATCAGCTTCAAATGGCATCTGTAAATGAGGTACATCCACCAAACATGTCTCCTATCTGCCAACAGTCCACAGAAAACTCACCCTCGCAGGGGGTAATTGCGATGCAAAATAAAGAAACAAAATTCACTTGAAAATACCATTGAACATAAGTTTGTCCTACGCTCGACTTCTCAGCAGCAACAAGCCTGGGCCCCACACTCCCTGTGAGCCCCCCTGTATCCTCTGCTCCAGCAGGCCTGGGCCCCACACTCCCTGTGAGCCCCCCTGTATCCTCTGCTCCAGCAGGCCTGAGCCTCACACTCCTTGTGAGCCCCCCTGTATCCCCTGCTCCAGCAGGCCTGAGCCCCACACTCCCTGTGAGCTCCCCTGTATCCACTGCTCCAGCAGGCCTGGGCCCCCACACTGCCTGTGAGCCCCCCTGTATCCACTGCTCCATCAGGCCTGAGCCCCACACTCCCTGTGAGCTCCCCTGTATCCTCTGCTCCAGCAGGCCTGGGCCCCACAATCCTTGTGTGCCCCGTTTCCTACTTGGTCAGAAGCTGTGTCTCCAACTTTCATCAGGACCCTGACACACTTCCATCAGGACCCTGCCCCAGTCCAGAATATACCACCCAATGGGATCACAGCCTGTATGTAGGGGAAATATGCCTCTCTGGCAGGACCCATCCCAGCGCTCCTGTACACCGGGTTTTTTCTAATTGTCTGATTTATTGTTTTTATATATTGTTTAGCAGGTGCTTGAGCTTGCTTGAAATTATTATATTTACATTGTTTTACTGTGTTTTAAAAGTGTGTGCTTAATTAATTGCTGCATAGGGGTTGATCCTTTGGGAATGAGTAAGGAATCAATTCGACCCTTTGAGATTTAGCAACCAATCCAAGAGACCTCTATTCTCATTCCACAAGAAATGGGACGGGGAACTAGTGAGGCCGAACTGTCCGCACTGTCCGCAAGATGGATGTTTTCACTCCTTCTAGCCGGCGAGCAGTACTTGTGTTCGACCTGCCTTGTTCACCCCGCGAGAAGGAGCTCACCATTCTTTTTCCAGCAGGATCAGGAGCAGCAAGATCCCGCCAGAAGAAGAATCTTTTCACTAGAAGACCTAGTATAAAAGCCGGTCTACCAGTGAAAAACCAGCTTCCAAATCCAGAAGTGACGTCACATCTGGCAATCGTAATCAGGAACTGTGCATTCTAGGTACCGGATGTGACGTCACTTCCAGTTTTCCTGATTCAAATTCCCTGCCGAGAACAGGACGTAGGACTTTCAAAGTTTGGCCATCACTACGGAGTTATTTTTTTATTTCAACATTTTTTTTGCAATAATTACATATTACAAAAATAAATGTATTTTCTCTCATTTCCAAATTTCATCATTGAAATTTCAACAAAAAAATTTGAGGAACTAAATATTCATCCGGACCAGGCAGCTGTGGGACCTGTGCTAAGGGGAAAGCCCATCTTCAATGTGTCACCCCAAGGTCGGGCAGGTCTATGCCCACTTCCAGTGCTGGGGACCTCAGTATACATACGGAGGAGCTGGGGACTGTGGCAGAGCTTGGCTTTTAATCTAAACACCCATCATCGCATGCAGAACACTGCAGGGGCCCTCAGGAGACTAACACACAGCTTTTCTTTGAAGTGTGTCTTTGAGGTTCTCCTGTCACTTATATAACTTTATCTAAGTGAGAGTTTTGCTTTCAGCAGGAGATGTTGTAGCAGAATTCATAGATGAATATGTAAAGAGTCTCAGGAGGCCGGAGAGAGGAAGGTATTCAAAGTCAAGTCTCTGACATGGGCGGAGAGCAATATTTTACACAACAATCCCAATGGCTGAGCAGCATATTCTTGGTGGTAGTATGTGAGCTTCGGGGAGGTGACTCTACCTTTACCATTGTGGTTGTAGAGGTCCTAAAAAAGAGCGTATGCAATATATTTATTTTGAATTATAAAATGTATTTGTGTGGTATTTATTAGGCCAAAAAGACATATAATGATAAAAATTTAAAGAACACCTCATGAGCATGCTGGCAAATTTGACAAAGCAAGGTGGCTCCTGCTCCCTCTGCTGGTGGAAGAGATTGTGGCACATGATGTGGCTCCTGCTCCCTCTGCTGATGGTAGAGATTGTGGTACATGATGTGGCTCCTGCTCCCTCTGCTGGTGGAAGGGATTGTGGCATGTGATGTGACTCCTGCTCCCTATGCTGGTGGAAGAGATTGTGACACATGATGTGGCTCCTTCTCCCTCTGCTGGTGGAAGATAGTGGCATGTGATGTGGCTCCTGCTCCCTCTGCTGGTGGAAGAGATTGTGGCATGTGATGTGGCTCCTGCTCCCTCTGCTGGTAGAAGAGATTGTGGCACGTCATGTGACTCCTGCTCCCTCTGCTGGTGGTAGAGATTGTGGCATGATGTTCGGCCATCACTACTGGACTCTATAGGCACCATGGATTATTTGATTTTTGTATCTTTACATTATAATGTACAATAATTGCTCCAACTACAATAAAGGTTCTTGGTGGACAGATGTTTTCGGAACTCGAAGCTCAGATGAAATGATATTGAAATTCATAATCGATCAAATGTCCAACTGGACAATATATGCACAAATACATCTTATTTCAGAGAAGCCGCATGGCACACGCCCGGCCTGATTCCAAGCCACACTTTTTATTATTCCAAAGCTCCGGGGGAAGAGAAATTTGGCAGAAAACGAATTTGTGAAGATTTATTTTCCGAATAAGCCGAAGTCACTTGGTGGCATTATAATTCATCTTTATCCATCCGCAGCTACCTTCAACTAATGGAGAACAGCACGCAAAGACCTGAATCTTAGCTGGACTGCAACTCCAAAAAACATAGAGGAACTGAGCTTTTCCTTTTTAATTAGAACCCAAGAGATGAGTTTGGTAACTTAAGATTAGAAAAACGTGCAAAACGTGAAAAATGTATTTAAATCTTCGTAAATAAATATTGGTTCATAGACGAGTTTTAGGAATAAAAATGGTGTAATATTAGGAAGTGCCAAATATGTCCATCTGAGATCTTTAATTGGTCTTCTGAGCCCTGACTTCATGTCAAGATGTCAAGGCTGCAAGAGCTAAAGTCTGGCTATGGCCTCAGGAACACAGTCTGGATTATAGGGAGGCATCCAGTCTAAAACAACATTTCCAGTGTCTATACCTCACCCTACTGAGGACCTTCTCTGTCCACCATGACTGTGCTCTGTGTACACACCCAGCTCCATACAGACATGGTATGATGTGTCTGGTGGGGAGGATCTCTGGTGTCCTGTACAGAGTCCTGACCTCACCCTACTGAGGACCTTCTCTGTCCCACCATGACTGTCCCCTGTGTACACACCCAGCTCCATACAGACATGGTATTATGAGTCTTGTGTAGAGGAACCCCAGGGTTCTGTAAGCGTTTGGCCATGAGCTGTAAGAGTTCAACTTCTAGATACCCGCTTGTCCTTATCCTTATACTATCTACCCTGGACATGAACCATAGATCTTGGTGTATTTTCCTCTTAATATACAGACAATGGACCGTGGGCAGAAGAGTCACGTTGGGTTTTCTGATTGAAATCATCTTTGGTGGAGGAGCTCAATGTGGTCTAAGCATCCCGCTGTTCTTTAAGATGAATTAAGAGAGAAGTTTTTTCATATCCCAGTAAATGGCGTATCCAGGTAACGCCGTAGTAGACATCCTCTTACATATTCACAGCACAGAGTAATGTTTCTGCTCTCACTGAATAGATTATATCTTTAAATATAGGTCATGGATACATGCAAATCACATCTATGCATCTTTAATTGTAAGCTTGTGTTTCAGCGAAAAACTGGAGCCTGAAGTCCATGAGCTTCCAAAGTGGTATACATGTCACAGATTGCGATGTCACCCAGTGATCTGTATCTGCGGCAGGGCCCTCTACCAGTTCTGCTGTGTCTCTTCCCAAACCTCAGAGGACCAGAACCTTTCATAGATCAGCTCTGCTGGTGGTAGAGATTGTGGCATGTGATGTGGCTCCTGCTCCTCCTGCTGGTGGAAGAAATTTTTTTTTGGGGGGGGGGTGAATTGTCTGTCCTCTAAGTTTCTGGGTCTCAGGAACACCCTATATATTCACTAAATAGGGCACACAGATATTTTCTCCCAGATCGTTTGGGGAAAAAATTACTTTTCTCTAAGTCTCTGGGTCTCAGCAGTTCCCCTCCTCCTTATTTCATACTGATATACAGCATGCTCTAGCAGAGTGAGCAGAGAGAAGGCACTGCTGAAATCCCAGAAAAGTCTCTCCTCCCCAGTGACTACTCTGCTTGAGCACCCTGTATAGTCGCTTTATAGGATACACCGATATTTTATTGCAGATTTTGTGGAAAAAAATGTACACATGTGTTTTTTCTTTAAATCTCTGTGTCTAATCAGTGCCCCTCCTTCTGAGTTCATACCAGTATACAGCATGGTCTAGCAGGGAGGAGGCACTGCAGACAACACATATAGAGTCTCTTCTCCCCAGTGAGTACTCTGCTCGAACACAACTTATATTTTCTATTTGAGATGCACAGATATTTCCCCCCAGAAATTTTTGGGGAAAAAATGTGACTTTGCTGTAAGTCTCCAGCCCTTGTCAGTGCCCTCCTCGCGAGTTCATACTGGTATGTACCATGTTCTAGCAGATTTAGCAGTAAGAAAGCACTGCAGAGAGTCAGAAAGAGTCTCTCCTCCCCAGTGCATACTCTGCCTGTGGGAAAATAAATGCATAAAATATGGTAGGTCCACCACCTCCAAACTTTCCAGCTCTCATTAGTGCCCCTCCTCCCGAGTTTATACCGGTATACACCATGCTCTAGTAGAGTGAACTGGGAGGAGGCACAGCTAAGAGCTTGGAAAGAGGCTATACCCCTCAGTGCATACTCTGCTCAAACACACTGTATATTCACATTTTAAGATGCACATGATTTTAATCCCCAGATTTTTGGGGAAAAATTTGGCTTTTCTGTGAAACTCTCCAGCTCTCGTTAGTGCCCCTTCTACCGAGTTCATACTGGTTTACACCATGCTCTAGTAGAGTGAACAGGGAGGGGTACTGCTGATAGCCTGGAAAGAGGCTCTCCTCCTCAGTTTGTACTCTGCTTGAACGCCATGTATAGGACTCACAAACATTTTGCAATGTGGGGGGAAATAAATGCACAAAATATGGTAGGTTCACCACCTCCAAATATTTTGGGGACCGATAGAGCTGAGAATGCAGTGGAGACATACCCTAAGCCTTAGTCTCCAGCTTTCATTTACCCCTCCTCCCGAGTTCAT
Source organism: Ptychadena robeensis (assembly GCA_036250615.1). NCBI lineage: Eukaryota > Metazoa > Chordata > Amphibia > Anura > Ptychadenidae > Ptychadena > Ptychadena robeensis. The sequence continues at coordinate 34,201,480 of CM070043.1, read as the reverse complement.
ACCGGTATACACCATGCTCTAGTAGAGTGAACAGGGAAGAGGCACTGCTCAGAGCCTGGAAAGAGGCTTTCCTCCACAGTGCCTACAATGTTCAAACACACTGTATATTCTGATACACAGATATTTTCCCCTAGATATTTTTGGGGGGAAAATGTGGCTTTTCGGAAAGTCTCCTGCTCTCCTTAGTGCCCCTCCTCCAAAGTTCATACCGGAATACAGCATGCTCTAGTAGAGTGAACAGGGAGGGGGTAATGCTGAGAGCCCGGAAAGAGGCTCTTCTCCACAGTGCGTACTCTGCTTGAACACCCTGTATAGGACTCACAAACATTTTGCAATGTGGGGGTAATAAATGCATAAAATATGGTAGGTCCACCACCTCCAAATTTTGTGAGGGCAGACAGAGCTGATAATGCAGTGGAAACATACCCCAAGCCTTAGTCTCCAGCTCTCATTTACCCCTCCTCCCGAACTCATACCGGTATACATCATGCTCTAGTAGAGTAAACAGGGAGGAGGCACTGCTGAGATCCCGGAAAGAGGCTCTCCTCCTCAGTGCCTGCTCTGCTCGAACACACTGTGTATTCACTTTTTAAGATGCACAGATATTTTCCCCTAGATATTTTGGGGAAAAAATTTGGCTTTTCTGAAAGTCTCCTGCTCTCGTTAGTGCCCCTCCTCCCGAGTTCATACCGGTATACACCATGCTCTGGTAGAGTGAACAGGGAGGGGGTACTGCTGAGAGCCCGGAAAGAGGCTCTCCTCCACAGTGCGTACTCTGCTTAAACACCCTGTATAGGACTCACAATCATTTTGCAATATGGGGAAAATAAACGCACAAAATATGGTAGGTCTTCCACCTCCAAACTCTTTGTTGGGCTGACAGAGCCTGAGAAGGCAGTGGAGACATACCCCAAGCCTTAGTCTTCAGCTCTCATT
>CM070043.1:34159874-34173572 GCA_036250615.1 Ptychadena robeensis | reverse complement strand
TTAATAAAGTACCTCGGCTTATACTCGGGTCGGCCTATACTCGAGTATATACGGTACTTAAGTATTTGACTATAATAATGCCGTGGCAAACCGCTTCCATCGCATTGTAAAGAGAAGCAGATGAGAGACGGCAAGTCAGTGCGAGCTCTGTGAGAGGTAATAAATACCTGGAAGGGGTACACAGAAATAGTACTTACCATACATGAGCGCCATGTTCAATCACACATGTGATGTGGTCTCCTTTCATGGCCGATGCCGGGTTACGTTCTTACTAACGAGAAGTTTACTTCAATGGCGAGCGGGCTTGTTACAGCGGCACTTTGCCAGGCTGGGGACTGAGGCTGTAGATATAAAAGTTGTAGCCCGAGGGGAAGAGCCTTGTGTTTCTGGTTTTATTAAGTAGAAAAGACCGGCATAGGAGCCCGCTCATTCTGGATGTAGTTTGCTGCCAGTTAGCCGAGACGGTCGCAGGGGAAGCAGCGGCAGCCACAGCTGAGGCCTTCTGCGCCGCGCGGGATTACCCAAAGTCATTTGTGTGAGCCATCATTTCCAGCAGCTGAACTATGTCATGTCTCATTCTTCCACTTACATGGTCCGTGGCTGCACAACCCTTCTCTACATCTCCAGAAAGTTAAGTGATGATACCATGTTCAGGGGCTTTGCAATTACCTCGAAACTGTCTAAATCAGTGGTGGGCAAATGAGTTGATATGGAGGGCCACAAGCCCTCGGCATTACTAAAGGGCTGCACATAACATCGATCCAGACCCTCCCCCTGTCAACATATCTCCGCAGGTGGTGGACCACATCCTGACAGGCAGTCAAAACCTGACAGCCCCCCCCCTCCTGCCCCTGGGTGCAGCAGTCATATGTTGACCTGGTTTCCCTGATCAACATTGACAATTTAACCGATGTAGCACCACCAAAGTTGAATAGGAAAGCTGGGTCAGAGTGTGGCCACTTCACAGGTGACTTGCTATGCATGTGGAGGACCAAGGAGGGCCGCCGAACAACGCCCAAAGGGCCGCAGGTTGGGCCCCTAGGGTCTAAATGGTTGAATTTTTGAAAATAAATCGAATGTCCGGTAACACTGTCTCCGAGGTGGATTGATTGATTGACGGGGGTGGGCGCTAGATAGATGGCCGAGGTCCTCCAAGGCTTGTCCATCCACTGCCACCCAGTGGTGGACATCTTCATAGTTAAAGTCAGATCTTCGGGTTTTGGAATCTGCGTTGGCGGTCTGCGTTTGGTTTTGTCCACTGTGCGGACAATTATACAAATCAGAAACCTCTTCCGCCTGGAAACCCTAATTCAGAACATCAGAATACTATATCTGATAGGTCCTCTTCCAACAACGCGGCGGCCTTTATCTGCGGAGAAACCTGCCAAGATGGTAATATGAACATAATCATACGTGGAGGTTACTCTGTAATTGCTGAAAATGCATTTCATGGCGATGTTTAAGCAAAGCCTTCCGAGGAGCCGACTGAATGCAAATGAGACGAGATCTATAATACAAGAAGTAAATAATAAGCAAACGTTTTAAAACCCTCGGTGGGACATTTTTTCCTTTTCTTCAACAAGTTGCCTAAAAAAAATCTTTGAGATGTTCGCAAACTAGGATTAAAGCGGACCTACCACCAGAAAATGATGACCTACCACTAGTGCCGATAATAGGGAGGAAAGCATGAAGAAACGTACCTGTAATGAGTAATTTATGAAGATCCCCTCCTCTCTCCCTGGCCCTGATGACGTGCAGCCGCGGCGGTAGTGAAAGAGCGCTGTGATTGCTGGGTAATTCCGTGATCTCGGCTCTCCATTCAAAGAGCACTGACGAAAATTCCCATAGAAAATCATTATGAACGCCCCCAGTGGCCACTTGTGATATTGCGCTCCGAGTTAACGCTTCAGAAGCCTGGCAGATAAAGATGGAATTACAGGGAACAGCAGGTAAGTAGATCATTTTAGGATCATGGAGCTCTAAGCCACCATCATACCAGCTCAGAGGTAAGTCAAATTTTACATATGTATTTTATGTGCAGGTTGGGAAGTTAGGAGGGAGAGGTACACCTAACTTACCCTTGGACCCTTGCTTTCCAGCAGCAGATCTGATGCTTTCAGTAAATTTGGCAACTCCTGGGTTAAACAACCATTTAACCCCCAGGCGGTTCCCAACCCACAGATTTAGAACCACTGAAGTATATATATTGTGGGGGATCACACTCAAATGGGTGCTCTCACAGCATCAATCCATGCAATTGCATACTTTTTTAAGGGCTCCTGCCCGTGTTTATTTCCACATAGTCAAAAAACAAAACTTGCCCTCTCAGGGGTTAATAAACATCCAAACAAAAGTCCTTGAAAAATGCCAATTCTCCTGGCTTGGCCAACGTCCGCTTCCCAGCAGGAACAGGTCTGGACCTCACACTCCCTGTGAGCCCCCTGTACCAGCTGCTCCAGTACCACAGGCCTGGGCCCCACACTCCTTGTGTGCCCCCCTGTCTATACTCAGAAGCCGTGTCTCCAACTTCTCTCAGGAGCTGTGTCTTCAGGTTCTATCAGGAACCCACTGACACACTGGTCTTTGCTCCTTTTGTGGAGACACACCTGACTCCACTCACCTGCAAACAGGTGTTAACCATTTAGTGGACCCTGGGGGAATAGAGAGGCCCACCCAATTCCATCCTCCCTATTCCAGAGTCCCGGAGCCCTTTAAGAAAACTAAAACAAAACACATTCAGCAACCTAATGGGGCTGGGCAATAATTTCCCGTGCTTCTTCCACACCACAGCGGTGGAAGCGGTCATGACGGACCCAGTTCATCCGGAGTTTGTTTGATAAACGAACTCTGGACGAGCTGGGATCGCATTACTGCCCCACATCCCCGGATTCTCTATATCACCGCAGCATTTCCGGGTTGCCGGGTAATAATGACGCCAATGGAGCGGCTGCCATAGACCTCCATGTTAATGGAGGGGCATCGGTCTTCCAGCCCACTTTGCCGGCGTGGACAGAGGTGGGAATTTCAAACAGAGTACATTGTACTCTACTGTGATCGCCCATACTGTGCTATTAAAAAAGGCGCATTATGGGCAGACCGCTAAGGGGGTTAAAAATCCCTAAAACCTTCTGGACATGTGGAAAGTGGGAACGTTTTGAGATTTTCGTTTGGATATTTTGTTGGGATGATGAGATTTGATCCTGACCGGCTGGAGAATGGCCGTCTCCATCGGTGCTCTCATGGTTTATGTGGAAAAATTGTGGAATAAGAATAACAGCTGGAAACCAATTGTAGAATTGAATCTTTGAATTATAACGAGAACTGAACAGAATCAATTCCCAGTTGGGTACTTCAGCTCTAAATGTCCTTCAACTAATGCTCAGTCCTTCAACTATGGTCAATTAACCAAACTATGGCCCAGTCCTTCAACTACAGCCCAGTCCTCCAACTATGGCTCCGTCCTTAAACTATGGCCTAGTCCTCAAACTATGGCCAAAATCTTCATCTATGACCCAGTCATTCATCTATGGCCCAGTCCTTCAACTATGTCCTAGTTCTTCAACTATGTCCTAGTTCTTTAACTATGACCTAGTTCTTTAACTATGACCCAGTCCTTCATCTATGACCCAGTCCTTCAACTATGGCCTAGTTCTTTAACTATGACCCAGTCCTTCATCTATGACCCAGTCCTTCAACTATGGCTCAGTCCTTCATCTATGACCCAGTCCTTCAAGTTTGGCTCAGTCCTTCATCTATGGCCCAGTCCTTCAACTATGGCTCAGTCCTTCATCTATGGTCCAGTCCTTCAACTTTGACTCAGTCCTTCAACTATGGCCCAGTCCTTCAACTATGGCCCAGTCCTTTAACTATGGCCCAGACCTTCAACTATGGCCCAGTCCTTCAACTATGGCCCAGCCCTTCAACTATGGCCCAGTCCTTCAACTATGTTCTTTAACTATGGCCCAGTCCTTCGACTATTGCCCAGTCCTTTATGGAGTTAAAAACAAATTTTGGGAATAAGAATAACAGCTGAAAACAAAATTGTAGAATTGAATCTCCGAATTATAACAATAGCTGAACAGAAACCGTAACAATTCCCAGTTGGGTAGTTCAGCTCTAAATGTCCTTCAACTGCAGCCCAGTCCTCCAACTATGGCCAAATTCTTCATCTATGGCCCAGTCATTCATCTTTGGCCCAGTCATTCATCTTTGGCCCAGTCCTTCAACTACGGCCCAGTCCTTTAACTACGACCCAGTCCTTCAACTATGGCCTAGTTTTTTAACTATGACACAGTCCTTCAACTATGGCCCAGTCCTTCAACTATGGCCCAGTCCTTCAACTATGGCTCAGTCCTTCATCTACGGCCCAGTGCTTCATATATGGCCCAGTCCTTCAACTATGGCTCAGTCCTTCAACTACGGCCCCGTGCTTCAAATATGGCCCAGTCCTTCAACTATGGCTCAGTCCTTCAACTACGGCCCAGTGCTTCAAATATGGCCTTGTCCTTCAACTATGACCCAGTCCTTCAGCTATGGCTTAATCCTTCAACTATGGCCCTGTTCTTCAACTATGGCCCAGGCATTTATCTATGGCCCAGTCCTTCTACTATGGACCAGTCCTTTAACTATAGCCCAGTGCTTCAACTACGGTCCAGTCCTTCCACTAGAGCCCACTCCTTCAAATATGGCTCAATCCTCAAACTATGGCCAAATTCTTCATCTATGGCCCAGTAATTCATCTATGGCCTAGTCCTTCAACTACAGCCCAGTCTTTTAACTATGGCTCAGTCCTCCAACTATGGCCAAATTCTTAATCTATGGCCCAGTAATTCATCTATGGAACAGCCCTAGAGTTATAGCCAAGTCCTTCAACTATGGCCCAGTCATTCATCTATGGCCCAGTCCTTCTACTATGAACCAGTCCTTTAACTATAGCCCAGTTTTTCAGCTACAGCCCAGGCCTTCAACTACAGCCCAGTCCTTCAACTATGGCCGAGTTCTTTAACTATTACCTATTTCTTTAACTATGACCCAGTCCTTCAACTATTGCCCAGTCATTTATGGAGTTAAAAAAAATTTGAAATAAGAATAACAGCTGGAAACAAATTGTAGAATTGAATCTCCAAATTATAACAATAACTGAACAGAATCCGTAACAATTCCCAGTTGGGTAGTTCAGCTGTAAATGTCTAGAAAACAAACAAACATAAAAATATAAAAACAAGAAACCAAAAAAAAAAACTAATAATAATTAAAGAACAATAATGTATAAATTTCATTTGGATTTTAATCATTACATTAAAAACCTAATGGTACAGATTTCTGGAAGAGGAATAGAGCGTCTATGTATCGGCCCACATCCACCACGTCTGGGATTTTCACACCTTCAATCTTAGATTAACATTTCATCTTCTGCTAAGCGAGGGGGAGGAGGGGGGGACTGATAAATATGAAAGTCAATAACCCGTTAGCGCTTTGTACATTTTACTCACAGCGATGTGATTGGCGGCTACAAACAAGGAGTATTAGCATATATTTGGTGTCTGAAATGTACGAGGTAGAGAAGGGCGTTAAGAACGCGATGTGTGGATCAGATTATCCGAGATGGGTTTTCAAAGACGGGAACAAATTTTAGGATGTCGGAATTTACATTATAAAGATCATCTTTCATTTGGCTGCTGTCATTGATTGGTTTGACAACCTAACACTTATCATAAATGTTTTATCATTGTGCAGTTTTCGTACAACACGGAGCTCAGTCCTGTCACGGAGTGTCGGATGTCTTCTACGTTCAGATGACTATGAAGATGAGAGACTGTATGATTATCCCTGCAGTGGGCAGGGCTCCCCAGCACTAAGAGGGTCAAATGGTTGATCTTCTTTAAAGTCCTTCAACTAATGCTCAGTTCTTCAACTATGGCCCAGTCCTCCAATTATGGCCCAGACATTCATCTATGACTCAGTCCTTCAACTTAGACCCAGTCCTTCAACTATGCACAGTCCTTCAAATATGGCCCAGTCCTCCAACTATGCCCCAGTTCCTTAACTATGGCTTAGCCTTCAAGTATGGCCTAGTCCTTCAACTTTGGCCTAGTCCTTCAACTTTGGTCCAGTCCTTTAACTATGAGCTAGTCATTCAACTATGGCCCAGTCCTCCAACTATGGCCCAGTCCTTCAACTATGACTCAGTCCTTCAACTTTGGCCCAGTCCTTCAACTATGCCCAGTCCTTCAAGTATAGCCCAGTCCTCCAACTATGCCCCAGTTCCTTAACTATGGCCCAGCCTTCAAGTATGGCCCAGTCCTTCAATTATGGCTCAGTCCTTCAACTATGACGGAGTCCTCCAACTTTAGCCAAGTCCTTTATTAATGGTCCAGTCATTTATCTATGGCACAGTCCTTCAACTATGGCCCAGTCCTTCAACTATGGCCCATTTTTTTAACTATGACCCAGTCATTTAACTATGGCCCAGTCCTTCAACTATGGCCCAGTCCTTCATCTACAGCCCAGTCCTTCATCTACAGCCCAGCCCTTCATCTACAGCCCAGTCCTTCAACTATGGGCCAGTTCTTCAACTATGACCTAGTCTTTCAACTATGGCCCAGTCTTTGAAGTATGGCACATTCCTTCAACTAGGGCCCAGTCCTTCAACTATGACCATCACATCTCCTTTATAAGCCTACTCAGATTTGTTTTCACCTTTAAAAACCATTATATATCTAGTGGCCCTACACATTACTGCAGTTAATTTACCCCAAAACGCTGGCATCTGCAGAGGATTAAACATGGCAAGAGCAAATTAGGTAAGTATATTTTGATGATTGTTGAGTGCTTCTCCACCATTGTGACAGTGCAGAGATTAGTACATAATGTAATAAATGTTAGTTGTCTTTTCTTTAGGAGTCCTTTAATCTATCCTGAGCAGACCGTTGTATAAGTTTTAAATATTTTTGTATTTTGTCATTTTCAGTCCCAAAAACTCTGATATTTTCTGAAATCTTCCTCTCTTTTTCTAGATGGGCCCGTCACCACTACGACAACTTTCAAGAGCCCCTTCCATATACACAGTGTGTGCACAGGTCCCCTTGTTTTATTAGGGAATAAGTTATTGTATGTATATAGACAGGGCCGCCATAGAAAATTTCGGGGCCCCATACTGGGTATTTTTTTCTAGGCCCCCTACCCTGCCCCCCTTGTCTGAGGGCTCCACAGAATGCTTACCTGATCTGTAGCCATGGGGACTAAGACGTTGGCAATATCAAGGAGGCAGCACGCACCCAGTTGTAATGCCTATGCTACAACAACACCGACAAAAATAGCACCGACTAGGCAGTGGACCGTTGGACCCACTAGATGGTCAGGCCCCCTGTACTGGCCTGACAGTGGCCCAGCATATAGAGGGAGAGAGAATGGGGAGATTACATACTTCAGACACGGCTGATAACACCATTTGGGACTTGAGTTCACCAAATGCACTCCACCACCTATATACTATATACCACTATATATATACATAAATATATGCCATAGTTGAAGGAATGCACCATAGTTAAAGGGCAGGGCCATCGTTAAGGGTCCGGGCCATAGTTGAAGGACTGAGCCATTGTTGAAGCACTGGGCCATAGTTAAAGGGCAGGGCCAAAGTTAAGGGACTGGGCCAGATGAATTACTGGGTAATAGATAAAGAACTTGGCCATAGTTAAATGGCTTGGCCATAGTTTAAGGACTGGGCCATAGTTGAAGGACTGAGCCATAGTTGAAGCACTGCTCTATAATTAAAGGACTGGGCCATAGTTGAAGGACTGAGCCATAGTTGAAGAACTGGTCCATAGTTAAAGGACTGGGCCATTGATGAAGAACTTGGCCATAGTTGAAGCACTAGTCCATAGTTAAGGGGCTAGGCCATAGATGGACTAGAAGGACTGGGCCATAATTAAAGGACTGGGACATAGTGAAGGGTTCGGGCCATAGTTGAAGGACTGAGCCATTGTTGAAGCACTGAGCCATAGTTAAAGGGCAGGGCCAACATTAAGGGACTGGGCCACAGTTGAAGGACTGGGCCATAGATGAATTACTGGGTAATAGATAAAGAACTTGGCCATAGTTGAACGACTGAGCCATAGTTGAAGCACTGGTCCATAATTAAAGGACTGGGCCATAGTTGAAGGACTGAGCCATAGTTGAAGCACTGGTCCATAGTTAAAGGACTGGGTCATAGTTGAAAGACGGAGCCATACTTGAAGCACTGGTTCATAATTAAAGGACTGGGCCATAGTTGAAGGACTGGCCGTAGTTGTAGGACTGGGTCATAGTTGTAGGACTGGGCCATAGTTGAAGGGCTGGGTCATAGTTGAAGCACTGGTCCATAGTTAAAGGACTGGGACATAGTTAAGGGACTGGGCCATAGTTGAAGGGCTTAGCCATTTTTGAAGCACTGGGCCATAGTTAAAGGGCAGGGCCAGCGTAAAGGGACTGGGCCATAGATGAAGAACTTGGCCATAGTTCAAGCACTGGTCCATAGTTGAAGGACTGAGCCATAGATAAAGAACTTGGCCATGGTTGAAGGACTGAGGGATAGGAAGTAAGGCGCTAATGATAAGATGTCCTTTTTTTTGTTCCAATTTAAAGTTTCTCTCACTTTTCGGAGACCTGCATTTTTCTGTCCATAAACCTGAACTCATCTCCTGCCGTCCTGTGTAAGTCTGGGAGTTAATGATTTGTTTTATACATCCTCCCATATATTGTGACGCCGGGGAAAAAATGCCAAAGACACCCGTCGTCTCTACGAAACCATTTTTTATTTTTACACGGCTGAGATTTGGCAGATATTTCACAATAACTAATTCTGGCGAGGGAACGTTAATGCATTGTGCTCATGTGACATTTATCACCTAACAACACGCGGCATAAAATAGATGCATCTATGGAACCGGTCCGTCAACTATGGCTCAGCCCTCCAACTATGGCCAAGTTTTTCATCTATGGCCCAGTCCTTTAACTACGGCCATTTCTTCAACTACAGCCCAGTTCTTCAACTATGGCCCAGTCCTTCAACTATGGCCCACTCCTTCAACTATGGCCCAGTCTTTTAACTATGGCCCAGCCATTCAACTATAGCCCAGTCTTTTAACTACGGCAAACTCCTTCAACTACGGCCCAGTCCTATAACTATAGCCCAGTTCTTTTACTATGGCCCAGTCCTTCAACTATGGCCCAGTCCCTTAACTATTGCTTAGTCCTTCAACTATGGCCAAGTCCCCTTACTATTGCCTAGTCCTTCAACTATGGCTCAGCTCCCCAACTATGGCTCAGCCCTCCAACTATGGCCAAGTTTTTCATCTATGGCCCAGTCCTTTAACTACGGCCCACTCCTTGAACTACAGCCCAGTTCTTCAACTATGGCCCACTCCTTCAACTATGGCCCACTCCTTCAACTATGGCCCAGTCTTTTAACTATGGCCCAGCCCTTCAACTATAGCCCAGTCTTTTAACTACGGCAAACTCCTTCAACTACGGCCCAGTCCTATAACTATAGCCCAGTTCTTTTACTATGACCCAGTCCTTCATCTATGGCCCAGTAATTTAACTATGACCCAGTCCTTCAACTACGGCCCACTCCTTCAACTATGGCCCAGTCCTTAAACTATGGCCCAGTCCTACAACTATAACCCAGTCCTTCAACTATAACCCAGTCCTACAACTATGACCTAGTTCTTCAACTATGGCCCAGTCCTTCAACTAAGGCCCAGTCCATCAACTATGACCATCACATCTGCTTTATAAGCCTACTGATATTTGTTTTCACCTTTAAAAACCATTATATATCTAGTGGCCCTACACATTACTGCAGTTATTTTACATCCCCCTCCCCCACCCCACTGCTGGCATCTGCAGAGGATTGAACATGGCAAGAGCAAAGCAGATGAAGAACTGAGCGATAGTTGAAGGGCTGAGCCATAGTTGAAGCACTGGGCCATAGTTAAGGGACTGTAGGGCCATATTTGAAGAACTGGTCTATAGTTGAAGGACTGGTCTATAGTTGAAGGACTGGTCTATAGTTAGGGACTGGGCCATAGATGTAGAACTTGGCTATAGTTAAGGGGCAGGCCATCGATGAAGAACTTGGCCATAGATAAAGAACTTGGCCATAGTAGAAGTACTGAGCGATAGGAAGTAAGGAGCCAATCATAAGATATCCTTTTTTTGTTCTAAGTTTCTCTCACTTTTCGGAGACCTGCATTTTTCTGTCCATAAACCTGAACTCGTCTCCTGCCATCCTGTGTAAGTCTGGGAGTTAATGATTTGTTTTATACGTCCTCCCATATATTGTGACGCCGGGGAAAAAATGCCAAAGACACCCGACGTATCTATGAAGCCATTTTTTTATTTTTACACGGCTGAGATTTGGCAGATATTTCACAATAACTGATCCCGGCGAGGGAACGTTAATGCATTGTGCTCATGTGACATTTATCACCTAACAACACGCAGCGTAAAATAGATGCAGCAGCAGCTTGGAAACGGCGGACGATAAAAATATAAAAATCCGAGCGTGGCGTCGGAGGTAATGTTCAATACACCCATTTTTCATCTTGCAATGTTTCCAGCCTATTAATAAAGTTACAGTAATACGGAATCGTAAAACGTGAAATGAGAAGCTTTAAAAGTTATGCAGGAAAGCTCCGGAATAAAGTTTGAATCTTGGGGGCGCGCTTCTTAAAGGGCCGGCACCGTGAAGTATCTGTGACTAAAACATTGAGCATAAAATAACCTATAAGGGCAAAGAGATATTTGGTACTTTATGTCCAGGGGGTTCACTCAAGATTTATTTGCCTAATTCTGTCCTCCCAGTGCCATCCTCCAGTGGACAGTTGGTGCCAATGGGTGGTTCCTTGGCGTGCTCTTACTACAATGGAGGGATGTAGTGTAGTGCCACTGACAATGTAGGGTTATGTCCCCTTTAAACATTCATATTTAAGGGGTAAGGGGAGGGCCGCCCACCAGCAGCAGCTGAGCAGGAAGGAGTTTGATGGAGTGGAGTAACAAGATCCACTCCAAGACTCTATACCTGCCTCAGGTATGAAGCACTGGGCCATAGTTAAAGGGCATGGCCATAGTTTTGGACTGGGCCATAGTTAAATGGGCCAACGTTAAGGGCCATAGTTGAAGAACTTGGCAATAGTTGAAGAACTTGGCCATAGTTGAAGGAATTGGCCATAGTTAAGGGACTGGGCCATAGTTGAAGGACTGAGGCCATAGATGAAGGACTGAGGCCATAGATAAATTACTTGGCCATAGTTGAAGAACTTGGCCATAGTTGAAGGACTTGGCCATAGTTAAGGGACTGGGTCATAGTTGAAGGGCTGAGGCCATCAATGAATTACTGGGCCATAGATGAAGAACTTGGCCATAGTTGAATGACTGAGCCATAGTTGAAGCACTGGTCCATATATAGATATTTGATACTTCCTGTCCAGGGGGTTCCTCAAGATTTATTTGCCTAATTCTGTCCTCCTACTGCCATCCAGTGGACAGTTGGTGCCAATGGGCAGTTCCTTGGAGGCACACAATCCACCCCAAGACTCTATACCTGCCTCAGTGTGGTCTGGCGTGCGGGCAGCAAAATAGAATGCACTCTTCCTCTAAGCCCGAGTTATGTCTTCTCCATAACAAGTCCCGTCTCTACCCTCGCCAAGGCTCTTGTGGGGTGGCCAGGGACCCCCGCCAAGACGGCAGCTGGAGAGTTCCATGACAGTACATCCCTACTAAACGTTTCCATGCTGTCCTTACTTCCCCTGGCCCCTTGTGGGTGCAGCGAACTGAAGGGTTACCATGGGACTATTGGGGTCAACCTTTATTATTGAATATTCTTTCTGTTTGTTGGTTGGAAGTTTTAGCTGGTGCTCCCCTGTTGGGTCACTGGAAATAAAGCTTTGGTTGGCAGAAGTTGGCTCCTGTCTTTGGTTGACCCCTAAACCTTACATGGATATAAGCTTGAAGTTGGGTTATGGCAGAGCCTCAGAGTGCTGCTCAGAGTTCCCTGATGAAGCTTAGGGACCAGGATCCAGGTGCCTTCTATAGACAGAGGAGACCAAGCATGGTGATGTAAGTATATCTTCTTTTGTGAGAGAAAGACTTACCTTGTCGACTCTTCTTATTCTTTGGAGACAGCTATGTTTGTAGGAGGAAGAACAAGGCCTATGAAGAAAAGAACACCTTGCCTACTGTGAAGCATGGCGGGGGGCCAATCATGCTTTGGGGCTGTTTTGCTTCTGCAGGTACAGGGAAGCTTCAGCATGTGCAAGGTACCATGGATTCTCTTCAGTACCAGGAGATATTGGAAGGAAATATGATGCAGTCTGTCACAAACCTGAGGCTTGGGAGACGTTGGACCTTTCACCAGGACAATGATCCCAAGCATACCTCCAAGTCCACTAGAGCATGGTTGCAGAGTAAAGGCTGGAACATTTAATAGCAGCCATCGCAGTCACCAGACTTACATCCGACTGAGAACCTCTGGTGGGACTTGAAGAAAGCAGTTGCAGCGCGCAAGCCTACGAATGTGACTGAACTGGGGGCTTTTGGAGTCAGATTCCCGTAGATCGCTGCAAGACACTTGTGTCACGCTATGCTTCACGTGTAAAAGCTGTTATAACTGGAAAAGGACGTTGTACTAAGTACTAAGAATGAATGTCACTTGGGGGTTGAATAAAACTGATAATGATGTGACACAGAAAAGACATTTGTGGTGATGTCATTATTAATGTTATGTTATATTTCTCTGACTTACACGCGTCACTTTCATTTCATTGTAAACAAGATGACTGAAATGATCAAAATCAATGTCACAATGGCCAAAGCACTCAGTGGGGGCTGAACAATTTTGAACACAACCGTTTGCCTACTCTGACTTTCATCCCCCAGAGCTGCAACACCCTTAGAAGACCACTCTATTATTTTGGATTATTAATTTACATTCCCAGTGTCACCCCCTAACTGCAACCTTTCATAGTTATTCATGTTTCCCTGCGGTTATCCGAGTGACATACATTGTATACATGTAACAATAAACACTGAAAGAATTTTGCCAATCTAAAAAAAAATTACTTTTACAGTAGTGTATACATGATAAAGTGAAGTTGCTTGTACCATATTAAATTGTACTGCTGATCTCTCCTCTCTATGGCTGACAGCCAGACTCGGGTGCACCTCGGGTGCCGCCCAGACACGGAGTGCCTCCAAGTTGTTAGTACGCATATGAGCTGTGTAACAATAATGCCGGTACGCCGAGCTAGGTTTGGCCCCTGGGGTGAGTACCAGAGGACCACTGATGTGCACCCCTGACCGTAGTTTTCCTAAAACAGAAAAAAGCCGACAAACATACAGAGTTTGTGAAAACAAAGATCCCAACTTTCATTAAAATGCAAAACAAGCCGGGAAACACAACGCGACAAAACAAGCAGATGTGGTATTGTGGGAGAAATCAGAAAATGACACGACACTCCCCTCATTTGTATAATAAATAAGCACAGCTGATTAGATGTATGCAGCAGCAACACAATTACGGACGCATTCTCCTCTCACTTTCCCTCCAAGGAATTGGTTTTCTTGTCCCAGACAATGCGGATAAATCAGATCGGGAGAAGAATGAGGGGAGACAGATGAGGGGAGACAGATGAGGGGAGAAGAATGAGGGGA
>CM070043.1:34117089-34137261 GCA_036250615.1 Ptychadena robeensis | reverse complement strand
CTGCTGAACAGGGCCCCATGATTTCTGATAGCTGCCCTGCCCCCCTGTCCAGAGCTACAGTACTATATCTTCAGGGGGGTCTTATTTTAGGGGGGAGGCCTTATATTTCAGGGGTACATTATTTTTCATCATTTATCATTTTTCTTTTAACCTCCCTGGCGTTACTGGTAGTGATGAGCGGCGTAGGCAATATTCAAATTCTCGATATTTCACGGATAATTCTACTAATATTCGATCCGATATTCGCAAATATTTGCAATATTTGCAACTTTAACCCCCTCTCGATTACCTTCAAAATGAATGGTCACATGTGCTATATATATATATATTCGCATTCCATGGCCATAAGCATCCTAATGGCGAATATCGCAGATACGAATATCCGCCGGCATATTCGCGAGATTTGCGAATTCTCGAATAGCCAATTGTCGCCGAATATATTCGCAATTCGAATATTCAAGCTCGACACTAGTTACTGGGTTTTCGCACCCTGTTTAGTGGCGATCGCGGCAGAATACACCATACCGCCCTCCTCTTTGCGACGCCAGCGTTGTGGGTCAGGAAAAGCGACAACACCTCCGTTAACATAAAGGTCTATGGCCCCCCCCACCCCTTCAACGTCACGGATGATGCAGAAGATGTGGCGCGCCGGAAAAGGATCGGCAAGCCTGCAGCGATGCAAAATCGCTACACGCGTGTCTGCACTGTACTGGGTTAGCACATAACGCCAAGAAAGTTAAAGATCATGGGAACCCTGTCGTCCCCCATGTGCCTCCAGATTGCTGACCCTATCACCCTCCCTTGAGGTCCCGGGGAAGGCTGAGTACGACCTCACATCGTAGCACCAGGTAAGGCTAGGTTTCCAGGGCAGAGAGAAAAGATTGGAGAAGTGCAGGTGAGTCACAGATTGCGTAAGACCCCCATCAGCAAGAAGTGCAATAACAATACCTACGGAGATAGGTTTTCCCCAATAAAAACTATTGTTTGGCACCATCTAGTGGCCACTCACAATACTGCAGAAAATAAAGTCATCAATATATGGAATCTCACATGTGAGACCAGGGAACAGCAGGTATGTCATCTTTTTTGGATTGTGGTATGCAATGGCACCATCTTGTCAGCTCAGAGCTGGCACCCTGGGCACCCACTCTGATGGCCGTTCCCCCTGTCTCACCTCACTCCTGGGGGGTGGGTGCTCGTATTCACCCTCCCCCCATTCCACACCAAACATCTCCACTGCCAGGGAGAGCACTCCTCTAGTCTACTGTACTTCTCTCTCCCCGGGTGCGCGGATCGGTCGGCACCCTGTGGGGGAGAGGGGGAAACATACATCTAGGCAAAAATTCCAATGCCTAGATGCCGCTTTAACTATTCGGATGACAGGGTAGGGGGGCCCCAGAGGGGGTGCTCGCCCAGGGCCCTGATCTGCCTAGGACCGCCCCTGGTTGGTACGTTTCAGGCCTACAACATCCAGACATCAGTGAAACACACAGAATAAAGTAAATATCAAAAACATCCAACAACACTTTAGATTTGATCGGGTGGAAGTTGGCTGGTCTTAAGATTTCTCTGTCAGATTTCCTTTAGATCTCCTTTTGTTTTACCAAAACCATGAAATATGAGGGACTTTCTAAACCATCAAGTCTACCTGTGTCCAATCGCAGAGGACCCGGCACTACATAGTTGTTGGTAGATCTAAAGGATATCTGACAGAGAGATCTAAAGGTGTATGGCCAGTTTAAGAGTCCCCATACACCTTTAGATTCTTGTCAGATTTCCTTCAGATCTTGTTTTACCAAAACCATGTAATATGAGGGACTTTCTAAACCATCAAGTCTACCTGTGTTCAATCGCAGAGGACCGGCACTACATAGTTGTTGGTAGATCTAAAGGATATCTGACAGAGAGATCTAAAGGTGTATGGCCAGCTATTTAATATTACGCATTCCTTATCTCGCAGTCTGGTACTCCGGGGTACGGACTACAACACAGAGACGCTTTCATTCAAAAAAAAGTATGCCACTGGTTCATGACAGAGGTTCTCTCTCTCTCCGGCGGCAGAGCTGCAGCGTTTGAACTGAAGATCAATCTGCAGTCTAAAGCTGCCATAAACCTTTAGATTTCTTTGTCAGATTTCCTTTAGATATCCTTTTATTTTAGCAAAACCATGTAATATGAGGGACCTTCTAATCTAAATAATTCGTTGCAGCTCATACTCCCTCTGCTCTCGTGCTTCTGCAGCTACCTGGGCAAACTCCTGGGCAATCCTCAGAAGGGTTTGGCCCATAGATCGCCAATGGCTCCCTCACTATGCCAGCCGTCTCGTCTCCAGACGTGGTAGGGGTTTCAGCCATGGTTGCAGTGTGATCCATCTGCTGTAGCTCCGCTATCCGCTCCCTCTAAGATCGAGTGCCTGCGCTCCCTCCACGGCTCTCCAGCAGATCCTTGAGGGTCGTCCTCTCTAGCTGCTCATATCAGCTTTCCATTCGTCCTGCTCGGCTCTTTGGGTAGAAGGACCATCCCACTGCTGCCACCGAATTTAACGGTATCAACCGTCAGCGGCGTCTTTCTCCCGTGACCTCCACACCGAGCTGGGGTTCCAAGCTTCTGAGCAGCTCTTACAAGAGCTAGTGGTATTATAGCCGTTCCCTACAACATGAGACGAGGCTTCAAGTTGAGGCTAAGAAGTAGAACACCTTTATTGGTAAACTTCTAGGCTTTATATACATATTCCCCATGCCTGAGGACCTCCCTTGGGGACCTGATGGAGAACACACAGACCACTGGGACCACGCATTGGAGATAATTAGCTCAGACACTAAGTCTGTAACACAATCAACAAAGACAGTAACACCCCATTGTTTGTGACAGTGCCTGTACAATCCACACCATGCCCCACTGTCTGGGAGGTAACAAGCTCAGACATCGTCCATAACCCAACCCCATTGTTTGTAAGGTCTCCCAGACAGTCCACACAATGCATCACCGTCTTGTAGAGGATTAGGCCGGAGACAGTCTACATCACCCATCTCTCCAGATGGACAGAGTGGTTCTGTTACTCCCGGCACTACATAATTGTTGGTAGATCTAAAGAATATCTGACAGAGAGATCTAAAGGTGTATGGGGGGCTTTAGTCAGGGATCTAAAACTAAATTTTCCACTGATAAAATCAGCACTGGTATGTGCGGCGTTATATACCGTCCCTCCGAAAGAGGCCAGGCTACGCGGCGCGGCCATGAAATGCCATCTCACCCTGACAGCCAATTTGCCGTCTCTCTGCCGTCTCCTAAGTTCTTTCGTTTGAATTTTTTCTGTCTACAACAGGCGAAACCATGGCCGGTGCGGCGCGGTCTGCGGAAAGGATCATTCGCTTTGGAGAGATATGATAACAAGTTCGGGTTGTTCTCTGTGAAGTGGGGATACACTGAGGTCAAGGAAATGAAAGGCTCCCCAATATCAATGAGTGAACCCCTTCTATTAAAGCGGTCCTAGGCTATGTTCCCACCTAGGCGATCAGACGCGGGACGGGCGCCATTTGAATTGTGCGCTGTGATCGAGGCTGATCGCTTCCATTTAGTTGAATGGTCCTCACGCTGCTGCAGTGAATATCGGTCGGTTCCAATATCAAACCGTTTGTTCCCTACTTTACTCTTCATCTGGTTGGACATGATGTCATACAGTCACTTGGGACAGATATCCCAGGTGCCCTTGTGGCCATATGATGTTGCGCCTCGGCACTACTTCACACAGTGGGAGGGGTGATCTCGAAAAAGAAATGCCCCTCCTGGTGGCAGAATTTTTTTTCCTGATTGCGGATTCCCCTGGTGGTAGGTCCGCTTTAAGTGATATTGAGCATAGAGTGCGTGGTGACTAGAGATGGGCGATTTTGAGTTAATTGCAAAGCCCCTGAGCATGGTATTATCACCAAACTTGCTGGAGATGTAGAAAAGGGTTGGGGGGTACACTACAAAAAAATATTGCTCTAACACAAATAGTTTTTGCATAAATTAAGTTCGAATTCAAGTGAAAATGTCAACTTTATTTTTTAACTTAATTTATGCAAAAACTCCATGTGCTAGAGCAAAACTTTTTTCCCCAAATGTTTCCACAACCCTTCTCAACATCTCCAGCAATGTTGGTGATGATACCATGTTCAGGGGCTTTGCAATCAGCCTCACAAGTTAGCAAGTCGAAAAATTTGACCATCTCTAGTGCACAGAGCTCACCTGCGGAGCAGAGAAGCAGTGAGTGAGAAGCAGCAACTGCGCCGCGCGCCCAGCAGACAATCCTAGCGGCCCCTCTCCGTCCCGCCATCAGCGTCTCACACTATCGCACACGTCGTTACGCCGGCTTATTCCGAGAAACGTTTTATGAAAATCTTCACATTCAAATGAGACGGAAAATTGTTTCTATTGATAAACGCTCCGACCAAATAAATTGCTTTTCTTGTTCTCGGTGAAAAAAAAAACAAACGATGATCGGCGGCTCAGATGAGACAAACCCGCCGCCGCGCCAAATATTTAATTCCAGATGAAATGAAGATGAAGGAAGGAAGGCACAGAGCGAGGAAAACGTTTTTCGAAATGTCATTCGCGCTTCTGATTGCCGACTTCGATTGTGAAGATGATCGGTTGTTGGGCTTCTTAGGAGAAATCAAACATTTGGGCTGGAGACGAGCCGAGTGCGAGATTCACAGTCAAAGCGCAAGATTCATGGCCGTTCCTGTACCGCAGCGC
The DNA here is from genome assembly GCA_036250615.1 of Ptychadena robeensis. NCBI lineage: Eukaryota > Metazoa > Chordata > Amphibia > Anura > Ptychadenidae > Ptychadena > Ptychadena robeensis. The sequence goes on along the minus strand of CM070043.1, from coordinate 34,132,524 downwards.
TGCAGCTGCAGAGCGTTGCTGTACCGCAGCGCAGCCGTAGCGTCATGCACCTGAAGGATCAGGGTGGTGTCCCCTTTAGGACTCTAGACCATGATTCCCCTGGGCCGGGCCGTCGTCAGAGATCCTCGGGCCCCATACTTGGAGATGTTTTGTGCCTCCCCGTACAAAGGTTTTCCCCGGTTCACCCCATTTCCATCCAAAGTTGTTGAGTGGGGGGAGGGTGCTACTCTAGCAATAGAGATGATTGAATTTGTTTTAAAAAATTCAACTATTTTGATGATTTCGAGCTAATTGCAAACCCCCTGAACATGGTATCATCACTAGTGATGATCACGAATATTCGGATTCCGAATATTAATCAACTAGTAGTATAGTGACCTCCCTGTAGACATACATAGTGATTGGAAGGTTAACCTCCCTAGCGCACTGCTGAGGTCCAGATTTCTGTACCAGAAGCGCACCATAGACTTTAATGAATTTTTTGTGTTGTAGGCTTGTAACTTCCAAAAATCTGTCCGTACAAGGGTTAATAGACATCCTGACTATAATAATGTTTGAAACACTCAATTATTATAAAAAAAAAAGATTAAAAAAATTATGAAATGTATCATTTGAATGCTCTTAATCGCTTGAATACTTATTTGGTATGAAAGATTTCAAAAACAGTATTTTTGATTTCAAAACAGTATTAGTTTGTTATATAAACATTTTTATTTTGTTTTGTTTGTGAATTGTATGGAGTACAGTTATCTGTATCCAATGCAATGGATTCTCTGAAAGGGTAACTTCAAGACCACATCTGCAATGACAATTTGGGGGGTGATATTCCAGTTGTTCCACTGATATCTCAGTTGTTCCACTGATATTCCGATTTGCTATGAATGACCCAATTTGACACATGAATGTCCCGCGCGCGGGGGGGGGGGGGGGGGTCGCGGGGGCCACGGGACATTCAGTGCAAATTGCGATTTTCATATGCAAATCGGACATTCATTTGCAGATTAGGCTTGAAGAGAGGTGTCACACGCTGCTTCCATAACATGCACACACAGAACAGAACTCAGAGCAGAGAGAGCAGCTGGAGGATCTAAACTGGACAGCTCCCTCTCGTCAGCTGCAATAGTGCATTAGCAAGTGCAGGACGATGGTACTGCCATCAGAAACGCTAGGAAGTTAAGAAAGCTCCTATATTACATTGTTTTGGTAGAAGAAGAAAAGTTGATTTGTAACAGAAATGCATGAATTGTATGTGGTGTATGGGGGGCTTTAGGGGCAAAACTGACTATCTGAAAGTTTCACCAGACAGCCCCCCCAAGAACAAGAAATGGTTTCGAAATTTCAAGTTGTTTATTTGGGAGTAAATTGCAAAATCTCGATCGTGGGTGTCATCACCACACTTGCTGAAGACGTAGGGAGGGTTGTAATAACACGTCTGATGATGATTTCGGCTTTTTCTGTGAACTTTTGAGAAAAATTTTCCTATTCAAAAGTGAAAAAATTTTAAAAAATAAACCCCCCCCACCCTTTGGAATGAGTACAAAGTCTCCCTGATATCCCACCCATCCGAGAAGGGTGTGACTGAATATGTTTAATTGAATTATTAATTAAATAAAAAAAATACTGGTTTGGAATAAAGAGTAAATAGATTAATAAAAAACAATGATGATGCTAGATGCTGTCTGCCGGGTCCCCCTAGCTGCTGGGCCCTAACGGCAGCCGAGCAGCTAGGGGGACCCAAAGGCCATGTGCTGGCACACAAAGGGTGCCAGGCCTATTGTGACCCGATTTTTCGTCGATTGACGTCATCCGCACCACGGTCAATCAGCCAAAAAATCTGGCCACAATCTAAACGTGTATGTGTCAGGATCCCGGGCCATCCTGGCTTGTGCAGTCTGCCCCCCAGCGTTAGCCCCCCCTGGTCCAGTACCTTAGCCACTGCTGCTCCTGAGGTCACCTCCACGGGTGCTTGGGTCACTCGGGGTCCATCTGGGGCCTCTCCCGCACCGCCATGGTGGAGCCGCCACGCCGGCCGGCGGCTCCACCATGGCGCGCCATCACCGGAGTTTTAAGGGCATGGGGGGGGGTGTGTTCCTAAGTGTCCGTCCCTTCCTCCCTGGGCGGACCTAGGAGGACGCACCCTATATAAACTGCCAGCCCTGAGTATTGCAGTTCTGTTTGGATGGTAGATGTGTTTCACTGGCTTGATTACCCGGGTTTGACTGCTTTGTACCCGACGATCCCTTGACTTCTGGCTCCCTGCCTCCGCGTGTTTCTGACGATCCTACTTGCTTGCCGCCTGCCTCGCCCCTCGCTGTCCCTCGACTATCCGTTGATTGCCACTGCCTCGACCTTGCTTTGGACAGACCATCTTCATAACTCCTGTGTACCTGCTCGTTGTTCACACAGATCCCCCCTGAAGGGGACTACCCTCTGGGGACACCACGTCCGCACCCTCCTGGGGGGGGGGGGTTCACCAGGGAAGCAGGACTGGCCACTGGTGCGGGAAAAGTCCACAGGGTCCCCTCAAGGGATCCCAGCCTATCTCCCGCTGGGGGGCTCTGGGAGAAGACCCTCAGGTGGCTTAGTTTGGCAACCCTGGCACCCCCGCGGACACCCAGGAGCTGCGGGCATAACAGTATGGGGGGTATAAGTTAGTTAGTTTGTAAAAATCTATCTTGGGTTCATTTCTTTATTCCTGATAGTATAGCATTCTACAGTTTTTGGCGGTGACCTGGCATATGGCCATAAGCTTCTGTTCTCCCTGGAAGCAAACTGCGGTAATATCTGAGTGTGATTTGGAGAAAGCGGCCAGGCTATATCAGGCTACAGACAGATGAGATATAAACATTTTATATAGCACAACAACAGAAGTAAAAGGCACAAAGCATTAAAGAAGTTACCAACCCTGGTTACCCAATTGCAATGGCCCCCACATCAGAGGTATACTAATGTTTATACAAAAACTAGGAAAAAATATTGACCGAAATATAGCTGAGGGTGGAAAGTGCAAAGTCAATTAGTGGAGTTAAAGAGGAGAATATAGAGAAAGCACCACACCCCTAAGGTCCATACACCTTAAATTTTCCATACAATTCTGTACATCAAATTTTTGTTCTACCAAAACCGTAATATAAGGACCTTTCTAATCCTTCCAATCACTATGTATTATATAGGGAGGACCCAGCACTACATAGCAGTGTTTTACTTCCCAATCACTATGTATTCTATCAGGGAGGACCGGCACTACATAGCAGTGATATATACCTTCCCATCATTCTGTATTATTCTATCAGGGAGGACCCGACACACATAGCAGTGATATATACCTTCCAATCACTATTGTATCCTATCAGGGAGGACCCGGCACTACATAGCAGTGTGATATATACCTTCCAATCACTATGTATTCAGTCAGGGAGGACCCAGCACTACACAGGCAGTGATATATACTTCCAATCACTATGTCTTCTACAGGGAGACCCAGCAACTACATAGCAGGATATAGACTTCAACACTTGGCCATTCTATCAGGGAGGACCCAGCACTGACAAAGCAGGAGCAGTGATATATAACCTTCCAATCACTATGCATTCATCACGGGAGGACACAGTGTATGGGGGGGGTGGTGTAAGGAATGAATCAAACAGGTAAAATCTTAGAGTGCACACCTAAATAAGAGAACACAGGATGATTGTTATTACCAGGAGTGGGCGTCAGGGGCATTATGATTAACTCCTAGCTGTTTAGAACGAACCCCGTTCAGTATGACAACAGCGGACGGTTGTAGGCTCCGGCGACGAGGCCGGACGGGAAGAAAGTGCCGGTACGCTGTACGACTGCTTCGATCGGTGCACAGGAGGTGAAACATAAAAATAGGTTTCCATTCAAAAAGTCTTTATTATTTTATTAGGGACTGCAACGTCGGGCAGTGTGAGTGGGTGCACTACCAGGACCAGGTTCTTTAATGCTCGGGGTGAAACCCCCAAATTATAGGCTCATACAATAGTCGTTCTCTCCGACGCCAAATAAACGATTGTCCATCGTCCGCATAGGGGGGGTATTACAATGTGTTAGAGCAGGGCAGGGAGAACAGGCGGTCGCCATAACCCAAATGGTAGGGGATGGGGGGCTAACAGCTGGGATGTACAGTTACAAACAAGGTGCCTACAGCCTGGGGGTGGACAGAGGTAGCTGCAGCTCTCACCCAAGATGTGGTCAGTCAGGAGGAGAGGTTGATCCTGATGAAGGCCTCAACTCTGCTCCGGTGACGCACAGCACACACAGGATGCAGGAAAATGACAGAATGGCCCAGATCTTCTGGCCTTATTAGTATAGACTACGGCACAAGGAGTGGCCATTATTAGGAGCGGGCGACAGGTTAGATACATTGAGAACTGGGAGGACTGTTGGCTGGGTCTCGGGTGGATCAGCAGTAGGTGCTTGGACACATAACACATATTGTTACAGACAACAAGTTTTTACAGACCTTAACAATGTCATGGCCCAGACCTATGTATTATACATTTTCAGTGGAGATTTCCACTTCACTACAGGACCAGATATACAGTATTCGTTTTTTAAACCATTGAAACCAACCAACTCCTGGAATTCTTTCACATATAAAAACACGTTTTTTCACTTCCCAATGTATTTTGTATTGGTCCATACCCAACATTCCATCAAACCAATCATTATATTTCATTTAATTTGTTCGTACCTACATTTACATCTTTAATCCCAGAGCAGTTTGTGGGACAAGTGGAAGAATACAAAGACCAGTGAGCGTTGTTACCGCGGCACACTCGTAACCTTGAATCCCCATTGATGGCGACACATTACGCATTAGGCGGCGTGCCCCTTCCGTGTAATTAAGAGTTGTAGGGTTTTTTTGGCTGTGAAAATGAGCTGGTATGTACATTGAAATAAATGCTTATACATTTAAACACTTATCCTGGGATTCAGGAGAAAAAGCTAATCATGCTGAACAAAGAAGGTGCTCGCTATCTGAAACCTGTCTCTAGACCCAGGCAACTTAGGTCCAGTAATTAAGGTGCAAATATTACTGGGCAGGAAGGTATTAAGTCTCGCCGCTTGAAGGCATGACCGCATGTGGCTTCACAGAACCCCCTTGGGGGAGATTGCCAGATTTTAAGGTTGAATAAGTGAAGTGCACGTTCAGCTCTCAGTGGGTAGAACATAGATATGGGCACAAATTATGGCCTGGGACTGATACGGACGTTTGGCCTTTAAACTAATGATTTACTCAGGCGAGTTCCCTTTGCTGCTAAGACTCATTCTGTCTGACGAAATCCCCTGGTGAGTCTCCATATCGACAATCCTTTGGGTCCTCCCCGATGGCCCTCAGTTATGAAACGTTGAAGGGCATGAATCCATACATCCTTCAGGAGGTAGCCAGTCGTATGTAGACCCAACAGAAGTGATAAATTTTAGCTTCATCTCCCCAAGACCCAACACGACGACACATAATAATATCAGAGGGACATTGGAGATGGCACAGTCGTATGTAGCCCAAAAAGAAGGTGATCAATATCACAACTTGCATTGCTGTGGCGTATTTGATGCTTTTCGAAGTTGGAGGTGACTTAACACTCTTGTGAGATAAGTAAAATATCTGCGTAATTCCCAGCTCAACCGAAAAATCAATCTCTCGGATTTAAGTCCTAAACATTTCCAACATGAAAAAGAGACACACGGGGGGCCGGTGAGATCATACATCATCACCACGACCACACCACCAGACCAACCACCCGGATGACACATAATAATATCATAGAATTGGAGGTGGCCAGTCGTATGTAGCACAACAAGAAGTGATCTTAAGGTTAAGATCACAGGGTTCACAGGCCGCACTGGTCTCACTCTTCATTCCGGATCTCGCTAGTCCTTCCATGGAGGTCCCCAGTTGATGTGGACACAACAAGAAGTGATCATAAGTAGACCACAGGGTCTCAGGCCCTCACTGATCTCACTCTTCTCCGGAATCTCGCTAATTGTCCTTTCCATGGAGGTGAAGTGTATGTAGACCCCAAGCTCAACCGGAAATCATCTCTGCGGCTTGGGGCTGGTGAGTCATCATCACCACCACTAAGCACACCGACAGCACATACAAATAAGAGACATTGCGGTGTCTACAGGTACACTGAGCTCTACTGGAATCTTCTCACATCCATCCATGGAGATGGCAGTTGTATGTATGTAGACCCAACACGAATGTAGACCACAGGGTCTACAGCTGGCACTGATACTCACTCTTCTTCCGAATTCTCGCTAACGTCCCTTCCATGGAGGTGCCAATTTGTATAGACCCAACAAGAAGTGATAAAATATTTGCAGCATCTCCTTGATTTGGCTTTTAGATTGACTTAAAACTCTTGTGAGATGAGAGCCCATAATCCCAGTATTCCCCAGCTCAACCGAAATCAATATCTGTGGCTTGGGTGGCTTGGGTGCAGCTCATCATACCACGGCAAAACCACCACTGACAGCACATACTTAATATAAGAGACATTGCTGGGTGTGTCTACAGCACACTGATCTCTATGGAATCTCCTCCATCATCCATGGAGATGGGCCAAGTTGTATGTAGACCCAAACAAGAAGTAGACCACAGGGTCTCAGGCTGCACTGATCTCACTCGTTCTTCCGGAATCTCGCTCACGTTTCCTTCCATGGAGGTGCCAGTTGTAGTAGACCCACACAAGAATATTTAGAAGTATCTAATTGCTTTGAGTATTTGATTTGCCTTTGAAGGCTGGGTGGTTGACTACACTCTTGTGAGATAAGTAGACCTAATCTCCCAGCTCAACCGAATCATTCTACGGGCTCTTTTCAGTTTAAAAAAGTTCAACTGAAAGCGTCACTTGGGTGGCCGGTGAGCCTCATCATCACCCACTGACGGCACTTGATAATATCAGAGACATTGCGGGGTCTACAGGCCGCACTGATCTCACTTTTCTTCCGGAATCTCTCTCATGTACTTACATGGAGGTCCTAGTGTAATTGGGGACCCAACAAGAAGTGATCATAAGTAGACACAGGGTCTACAGGCCCGCACTGATCTCATATTTCTTCTGAATCTCACCCTAACTCCTTTCCATGGACAGGTCCCAAGTTGTATGAGACCAACAAGAAGTGATTCATAAGTAGACCACAGGGGTCTTACAGGCCTCATGATCTCAATATTCTTCCGGAAATCTCGACCTCAGTCCTCCATGGAGGTGCCAGTTGGATGTAGACCCAACAGAAGTGATCATAAGTAACCACCCAGTGTCTACACGTAGGATGGACCGAAACTGTCGCCGGCGAATGTTCGCGGCGAAACATCGGTGTGTTGGAGTTCGCCGCGTGTTCGTGAACATTATGGCAAGTTCGACCCGCCCCCCAAAAAATTTTGATTGGATAAACTTTACCCTGTGGAGCAGTCAGCAGCACAATACAGCCAATCAGCACCACCACCTCACGGGACCAACCCTACAGCACAGGAGAGGAGAGACTCCATTTCAAACTCTTGATGCTGAAGAAGAGAGTAGCTTAGATAGTGCTGCTGCTGATGTTCTGTTGGGACATATAGCTAGTCAGTGTCATCTGCAGGTCTACTCATCTACTCAGATTCTCAATCTGCCGTCAGGACAGAGTTCCTGAAAGACCCCCCAAAAGCCCTTATTGGGCTGATTTTTCGCTTACCATCTTGCCTGCTGTGGGCTGTGGCAGTGATTTTTTCAAGCCTCAACATCACACCGTGCCCCTACTGCCAGTGATCCTATTTGGTGGAAATTTGTTACCCCAGGGGATATTTTCACCTATTTTAAGGGATATTGCAGTGCTTCTCACACTTTACAGCCTTGTGCCAACTGTGTGTGCGCACAAAACGCCCAGTCCCACCCATAAGTGTCTGGTGGCACTTGTAACCAGGGAATTTTCACACTATTTAAGGGCTATTGCAGTACTTTAAGTTTTCACCACCTTACAGCCTGGTGCCAACTGTTGTGTGCGCCCACATGCCAGATGCCCACCCATTAATTTGTCTTGGTGGCACTTGTAACCCCAGGGAATTTTCCACACTATTTTAAGGGGTATTGCAGTGCTTTAAGTTTTCACCACTTACAGCCCTTGTGCCAACTTGTGTGGCCCACAATGCCCAGTGCCCACCCATAATTGTCTGGTGGCACTTGTAAACCCAGGGGCTTTCACCACTTTTTAAGGGCTATGCAGTGCTAAGGTTTTCACCACTTAAGCCTTGTGCCAACGGGTGTGCGCCCCCACTGCCCAGTGCCCACCCATAATGTCTGTGGCACCTTTGAACCCAAGGGTTTGTTCACCCTATGGAGGGTATAATAATGATTGCAGGGGCGTCCATTACAGCTTGTGCCAAACTGTGTGTGCCCCAGGCCCAGTTCTTGGTAGAAGGGTAATACCAGCAATTTTTTTCACCCTAATAAAAAGGGTATTAATGAAAGGGCAGGGCTGTTACGTGAATTACACCTTGGTGCCAACTGTGTGTTGCCAAGCGCCACCAGTTATCTGGTGGAAGGGTATACCCAGCAATTTTTGGTCACCCTATCCACCATAAAGGGTTATTACTAAAAAAGTGCAGGGCTTCCGTGCATTACAGCCTTGTGCAAATGTGTGTGCCAGCCACAGTAGCTGGTTGGGAAGGGTAATACCCAGCAATTTTTTCACCCTATTGTAGGGTATTATAAAAAAGTGCAGGGGCTTTCGTTTGAATTACAGCTCTTGTGCCAACTGTGTGTGCCCAGCCACAGCTTATTGGTGGAAGGGAAGGTAGGTAATACCCAGCAATTTTTTTTTCACCCTATTGTAGGGTATTAATAAAAAAGGCCAGGGGCTTTCATGTGCATTACAGCCTGGTGCCAATGTGTGTGCCCAGCCACAGTTATCTGTGAAGGGTAATACCCAGCAATTTTTTTTTCACCCTATGTAGGGTATTAATAAAAAAGTGCAGGGCTTTCCGTGTGCATTACAGCCTTGTGCCAAACTTTTGTGTGTGCCAGCCACCAGTTATCAACTGGTGGAAGGGTAATACCAGCAATTTTTTGTCACCCTATTGTAGGGTATTAATAAAAAAAGGCAGGGCTTTCCGCTGCCATTACACTTGTGGCCAACTGTTGTGTGCCAGCCACAGTTATATGGGGGAAAGGGTAATACCCAGCAATTTTTTTTACCTCTTGTAGGTAGTAATACAAAAAGTGCAGGGCCTTCCGTGCATACCAGCCTTGTGCCAACTGGGGTGTGGCCCAGCCACAGTATCTGTGTAAGGGGAATACCAGCAATTTTGTTCACCCATTGTAGGGATTAATAAAAGTGGCAGGGGCTTTCCGCTGATTACAGCATTGTGCCAACGGGTCCAGTGCCCACCCAGAGTTATCGCTGCCACAGGGCCTGGACACCAAAAAACATAAAAATGACAGGCAGAGGGCAGGGCAGACCATCCCGCAGGGATCGTGGTGGTCGTGGTCGTGGTGGTGAAATTCCTTTGGCCCTTTTTTTAGAATAATGCCAGTGTTCAGAGGCACCCCACTACCATAACGTAAGAAATGCTGGGGACTTAGTTGATGGGTTTACACAGGAGGACACCCCAAATCTTCACATCCACCACTCTGACCCTGGACACACCATCTCTCAAGTTGCCACCACCTGCCCGCCACCAAACTAGACCACAGCCGCCTAATTTGACCATCAGAGGAGTTGTTCACACATCTTTTGAAGAGGAGATGATGAGTGGATGCTCAACCATTATTTGCCAGAGCATGTAGATGACATGGACATGCCTCTGACATGTAGCATACAAACATGGAGGTGCGGCTTTGATGACGGTGGATGTTGTACCGCTGCGCGCTTCCTTTGCCTGAGGTGTCAGATACAGTGTGAAGGCGGTGATGATGATGATGATGGTCGTGGATGTCACTGGGTGCACACACCGGAAGAGGAAGAGAGGAAAGAAACAGGGGGGCAGTTAAGATGGAGAGACAGAGAGGGAGGAGGAGGAGACGAGTGTAAGCAGGGCAGGTCATCACAAGGAGCTAGTGGCACAGTCAAGGCAGCATGTATCGGCACCTGGGGTCAGCCAGACAGCACGCCAATCAACCCATGCTGTTGCCACCACCAGTATGAGCCATCGTGCAAAGCTACCAGTGTGGCATTTTTTGTGTGGGGTCTGCCGCTTGATTAGCAAGCGATGCCATTTGAACGTGTGCCATAAGATACGAGGCGTGGAAGTCCAAAAGCCACTCGGTACAACTGCTTGATGTGAAAGGCACATGATCTCACATCACAAACGCCTCTTTGGGATCAACACATGGCTACAAGCAGGACACACATCCAAAAGCCACCCTCCTCTCGGTCCCAGCATCTTCAGCCAATGCAAGCCACTGAGTCCTCCTTGCCCCCCTCTCAACCCCAGCCACTTCGCCTCTCGCTTTGAGCAAGTCCAGCTCATCTGGCCACGGTCAGGTGTCAGTGAAGGAGATGTCGAGCGTAAAAACACAATGTAACCAGATCCACCCCCTTGCCGGCGTCTGACAGCTGGCTTGACGGAGCTCGTTTAAGCCCGTCAGCTTTACCATACCAGCTGGGGGAGTCTGAGGGGCCTTCAAAAAATTTGTGGGCTATTGGGGACACAGCAAGGGGAAGGTACCCGCCGCATTTTTTTCAACACACGGCAATCCCAATCTTTATTCCTTGTGGAAAAAGAAGGTTCATGGAATCTCTGGCGTACAGTGTGGGCAAAGGGTCCATCTGACCACTGAGACCTGGTCTGCAAAGCACGGCAGGGCAGGTACATCACGTACCACGCGCATTTGGGGTAAACCTGCTGACAGCTGCCCAGCATGGAATGCGTGGCTAGTGACACCGAGTTGGTGACACCGCCAAGACTTGCAGGCAGGCTGCTGACCCTCTTCGACTCCTCCTACTCTCCTCTCGGCTGAGTCCTCTTCTGTGGTGCGTCTCGCTCCACATCATCTGATCCATGCAGCTACCCAGGGGCTAGTCCATCCTGGATAGAAGTGCACGCTTGTCTGGGGCTGACTTGCATGAAAGAGAGAGCCAACCGACCAGCATCCTGTCCGCCTTAATGCCCACAGGGGCTCCGTGGCTGACACGCACCAATGGGGATTGGCAACTGGTGTGTGACAATGGAAGCAATCTGTGGCGGCATTGAATTTGGGCAAGTTGTCATCATGTGCGTGCATGTGGCACATGTCTTAAAATCTGATTTGCAATCTTTGTGGCAAAGTACCAGGTTACAGGACGTCCTCAAGCAGGCTAGGAAGGTGTGTGCCCATTCAGGCGTTCCTTACACGGCTAGCTAAGTTTCAGAAATTCAGCGCGAAACAACATGCCAGCAGGGAGGCGCTTCTTGATTTGTGACAGTCCTTCTGTGAGGTCGATGGTGGAATCAACACTCCACATGTTTGACCGCCTGCTCCAACACTAGAGAAAGCTTTGAATGAGTATCTGTATCACCAGGGTGTAGGACAGCCCTGCGGAGCTGGGGATTATTTTGCCATCCTACTGGCGCTCAACGCAATGCCTTAGGATCATGCGTCCTTCGAAAGAGGTGACAAAACCTTGGTAGTCGCAGCGAAGGCACAATCAGCGAAACATCATCCCATTGCCCTTTCTTCCGGGAGGTGCACTGCGAAGACTTGAGAGTGTGGGATCAGCTGTGGATGAGCGGCGAAGAGAAGAGTTGTGGTCACCACAAACACCAGAAACCCGGCCTTAGCAGCCTCGCTTGCGGACTGCGGCAACGCTGGAAGAGGAGTCTGAGGAGTCAGAGGAGGAAGGTGGCTTTTCAGGAGGAGGGAAGACCAACTCCAGCAGGCATCCCACGGTGCTCTTGTGGTCACTATTCTGGGACCCATGGTGTTGTACTGCTGGGGGAGGAGGAAACAGGACCCTCAATGAGACAGTGAGGAGGGAGAACTCGATTTTGAGTAGATCGGGCATCCATCCTTGTGCGGAATGGGTCTTTCATGCTGTGGCCTGTTGAGGGGAACTCGGATTAAAAGGATTGAAGGACAACGACTGTACTGGGTGGCCACACTACTAGACCCGATACAAGCAGATACGGTAGTGGAAAGTGTTACCGGGTTCCGCAGGTCTGAGAGGATGACAGCAGTTGAGAGCTAGGCCAACATCGTGCTCTACACGCTTTTTTAAGGGTGATTCACAGCACACGTGACTCTACTGGGGAAGAGGTGACACTAATCTCATGCATACCAAGACGTGCCGGCAAGGAACACTGGCGTTTCACAGAAGTTGCGGTTGATGGAGGACATGCTGAGCTTTTCAGTCCTACGCCCGCCACAGCCCTTCGGATCCACCCTGAGAGAACGGCTCGTGGAACGACAGATCGCAGACTACCTGGCTATCTTAACTGCGGATGGATATGGACCGCTGCACGAAGCGATGAACCCTTGGAATACTGGGTGGGAGACTTGAACCTGTGGCCAGAGCTTATTCCCAGTTCCTCTGAACTTCTGTCCTGTCCTGCTGTCAGTTGTCCGTCAGAAAGGACTTCAGTGCTGCAGGCGGCATCATAGTGGCCGATGAAAGAAGCCCCGAAGTCGCCGGGGGCAAAAAAAGTGTGGATCACACTCCTTCAGTGAAGATGAACGAGGCGATGGATTCCGAAGGGACTGACGTGGGGATACGTGTTGCCTAGCAAAAGAGGTGCCTGATTACATGCCCTTGGCAGCCTAAAAATGGTCCCCACGCTGCATTACCGCGATGTCTTCATGAATCCTCCGCCACCCAACTAGGGTTCCAAGCCGCAAGTTTCTTTCCTTCTGCCGGAAAACATCCAATTTTTCTGGGACCGCTGGCTACAACAGCGGCTGCTACCATACATAATTTTATGTCAAATTGTAGATAGATGACAAATTTTTTGGCCTCGGCTGTGACTGCCATTTTAAAAAAGGAAATAACATTGGGCCCCACTCCTTCTGACGCTACATTGCCGTGGTGGAAGGGGCTGTGCGTTTTATCACAAGCAGGGCTCGTAAAGCAGCCTTCAGCCGTTGAACGCTATCGAGTTGCACAGGCGTGTGGCTTGGGACATGGGTTGGCAAAGCGAGTTGGAAATAGAAAGTCAATATGTGAGAAGGTGATTGCTGTACATAGGGATCAGACCAAAGCGATCGGTTGAATAATTTGTCGTATGAAAAATACTTTAATTAATTTTTTTGGATACCCCGAACTACGGTTGCCCCCAGGGTAATTAACGAACAAAGGTACTCTCAACAACTGAGAACTGAGGACCGGTGAATGGAAATCCTCCAAGACCCCCCCTAGGGATGTGAGTGCCATGAGAACAGTGACAGATGCAAAGTCCAGGTTGTGGCAGGGGTCATAAAGGAGATAAGTCCAATCAAACACGGTTAAGGGGTAATCACTCATTTGCACTTTATTTCCCATTGACTATCATTGCAGAAAAATTTGGTGCGGATATTTGATGTGTGTAATAATAAATTCATGGAGGTTGCCATGTGATTCCCTATGTCATGTCATGTCCAGGTGTTTGGACCCTTGGAAACAACTTTCCCAACACTCATTGTGGCCAGGAAAGGGTCCCTTTGTTTTTAAATTTCGCCTCCCATGAAGTTCAATGGAGAGGTTCGCGGTGTTAGCCGGTTGTTCGCCAAACTTTTACCGGGAGTTGCGAGTGCGCCGTTTCTGCGAACTATCAAATTCCGGGTTCGAGCCATCACTATCTACAAAGCCCGCACAGATCTCACTCTGCTTCCGGAATCTCGCTCAGTCCTTCCATGGAGGTCGTGTGCAGTGTATGTAGACCCACAGAAATTTAGAGAATCTAATTGCTTTGGAGATTTGACTGCCTCGAATCTTGATGGTTGACTTGACACTCTGTGAGGAGAAGAGACCATAATCTCCAGATCAACCAAAATCCATTCTATGGTCTTCAGGTCGTAAAGTTCAACATTGAAAGAGTCATTCGGGTGGCCGGTAAGCTCATCATCACTACTGACGGACATGATAATATCAGAGACATGTCAGGGTCTACCGGCCACACTTGAATCTCATCTTTACGAATCTCGCTCATGTCCTTTCCATGGATGGGTGCCAGTTTGTATGTAGACCCAACAAGAAGTATCATAAGTAGACCATCCAGGGTCAATAGGGCCCACGGATCTTACTCTTCTTCCGGAATCTTGCTCACATCCTCTCATGGAGGTGGCCGTTGTATGTAGACCCAACAAGAAGTGATCAAATGTATGACCACAGGGTATGCAGGCCACACTGATCTCACTCTTCTTACGTGAATCTCGCTCAGTCTTCCATGGAGTGTTTTCTGGTTTTGCCTGTTGTATGTAGACCCAACAAGAAATATTTAGAAGTATCTAATTGCTTTGGAGTATTTGATGGACCTTCGAAATAATGTGGTGGTTGACTTAGACACCTGTGAGATAAGTAGACCATAATCTCCTCAGCTCAACCAGGAAATCATATCTAGGCTTCAGTCTTAAAGTTCAACATAAAAGAGTCATTTTGGGTGGCTCGGTGAGCTCATTCATCTCACCGACGGCACATGATAATATCAAAGGGACATTGCGGGGGTCTATCCAGGCCACACTGATAGCACTCTTTTACCGGAATCTCGTCATGTCATTCCATGGAGGGTCCAAGTTGTATGTAGACCCAACAAGAATGATCAAAAGTAGACCACAGGGTCTATAGCCCACTGATCTCACTCTTCTTCCGGATCTCGCTCAGTCCTTTCCATGGATGATGCCATGTTGTAGTAGACCCAACAAGAAGTGATCCTAAAAGTAGACCACAGGGTCTAAGCCGCACTGACTTATCTCCACTCTTCTTCTGGAAATCTCACTCCACATCCTTCATGGATGGGCCCGTTGCATGTTTGTAGCCCCAACAAGAAGTGATCATAACTAGAAACAGGGTCACAGGCCGCACTGATCTCACTCTTCTTCTGAAATCTGTCACGTTCCTCCAGGAGGTGGCAAGTTGTATGTAGACCCAACAAGAAAGTGATCAAAGTAGACCAAAGGGTCTTCTTAGGCGCCCACTGATCTAAACTCTTCTTCCGGAATTCTTGCCTCACATCCTCCACTGGAGGTTTGCAGGTATGTAGACAACAAGAAGTGTAAATCATGGCCAGCTCTCCGTGCTTTTGGCTTTTCCCTTGACTTAAAACTCTGTGAGATAGGAGACCCATAACCCCTAATTCCCAGCTCCACCGACATCAATCTCTATGGCTTCAGGTTAAGATTCAAACATGAAAAGAGCACTCGGGTGGGACGGTGAGTCAGAATCATCACCACGACCAAACACCACCACGGACCAACACGACGGGGACACATATATATCAGAGACATTGGAGGTGGCCAGTCGTAGTAAGACCAACCAGAA
>CM070043.1:34055283-34070308 GCA_036250615.1 Ptychadena robeensis | reverse complement strand
AATATGGTGGTGGCAGCATCATGCTCTGGGGGTGCTTCTCTTCAGCAGGGACAGAGAAGCAGGTCAGAGTTGATGGAAGATGGATGAAGCCAAATACAGGGCAATCTTGGAAGAAAACCTCTTGGAGTCTGCAAAAGACATGAGACTGGGGTGGGGTGTCAAATTGTGTGGCAATGCTTTACATATATATATATATATATATACAGCAGGGGCAGAGGGCAATCACATACTAAAAGTTGTACTGTTAAACTTACTGACCAAGAACATCCAGAATACACTGCTAAAGGGATGCAGAGGATGCAGGGATATGTGTAACCAGGGGGGATGCTGCAGGAGTGTGCAGGAAAGACATGCTTAGAGAGAAGAGTATCATGGAAAGTGTCTGGGTGCCACTGATATCCCATATGGAGGTTCGAAGCACTTCTTGCCTGTGTCATACCTCCACCAGTATACAGCATGAGATGCAGAGGATGCACAGATATGTTTAGTCAGGGATCCAGGGGAGATGCTGCAGGATCATGCAGAGAAGACATGACCAAGGGAGACAGTGAGTCTTGAAAAATGTATAGGTGACTCGAGTAAGGACTGCCACTGATTTCTCTGTCATAAGGTGGCACAAAGCACTGCTTCCCTGTGCAAGACATACACCAATATACAACATGCACATCTAAAGGGAAGACGAGGATGCATGGCTATGTATAACCAGGGATCCTGGGGAGGTGCTGGAGGAACAGACAGGACTGACACTGGTCTCTCTATCACAGGGAAGTGAGAATCTCTGATTCCCTATGTCTGACCTCCGTCAATATACAGAATGTGCATCTAAAGGGATACAGAGGATACACAGATATGTGTAATCAGGGATCCTTGGGAGGTGCTGCAGGAATACACAGGACTGCCACTGATTTCTCATTCAAACAGAGGTAAGAAGCTTTGCTTCTCTAAGCCAGACCTCCACCACTATACAGAATGAACATATAAGGGTATGCAGAGGATTCACGGATATGTGTAATCTGGGATCCTTGGGAGGTGCTGCAGGAACACACAGGACTGCCACTGATTTCTCATTCAAACGGAGGTAAGAAGCCTTGCTTCTCTAAGCCAGACCTCCACCACTATACAGAATGCACATGTAAGGGTATGCAGAGGATGCAAAGATATGTTTAGCCAGGGATCCAGGGGAGATGCTGCAGGAGAAGTCATGGAAAGTGCCACTGATATTTCTGTCATATGGTGGTACAAAGCACTGCTTCCCTGTGCCAGACCTCCACCAGTATACAGCATGCACATCTAAAGGGATGCCAAGGATGCACTGATATATGTAGCCAGGGATCCAGGGGAGGTGCTGCAGGAGCGGGCAGAGAAGAAATTACCAAGGGAGAGAAAAGTGAACTGGAAAGTGTCTGGGTCACCTGACACAGCACTAATATCTACATTACATGGAGGTGAGAAGAACTGCTTCCTTGAGCCAGTATGGAAGCCTGGCATTGCACCTCATCATTAGAGAGGGTCGAATTGTTTTTCAAAAATTCGACCATTTTGACGATTTCGAGTTAATTGCAAAGCCCCTGAACATGGTATCAACACCAAACTTGCTGCAGATGTAGAGAAGGGTTGGGGGTATACCCCAGAAAAGAAAGTATGTCTCTAACACAAATAGTTTTTGCATAAATTAAGCTCAAAGTCAAGTCAAAATTTCGGAAATCGGAATGTCGACTTTGTTTTTGAACTTAATTTATGCAAAAACTACATGCGCTAGAGCAAAAAAAAATTCCCCAAATGTTCCCACAAACCTTCTCTACATCTCCAGCAATTTTGGTGATGATACCATGTTCAGGGGCTTTGCAATCAGCTCACAAAGTTAGCCAGTCGAAAAATTCGAGTAGAGAGGTGGCTAGATTCCAGCAGCATTCCAGCAGCCCCTTTAGGCTGAATCTGTGTTACTGGCTTGATCCCTCTCCACCAATCAGCATGCAGCACAGGAATAACAAGCTTGCACACATGATAGGTGTCATATAGTAGAAGTCATGGCAGGTAAGTTCCCATAGACGGGCGGCGTCTCGGCAATCGTTTTACCTATAATCGGTTATGACACATCACCGGCATCACAAAGTTGTATATTAGAAGTTCTCATATCTGCCGAAACTCGATCTTCAGACATAAACACAGCGGGATTCCGCAGGAAGGAATCTTAATTGCCGCCATCAGATACGGAACCCGAAACGAGCGGGATTAATCCGGGGCTTCTTCTCCTGCTTTGTTCAGCAGCTCGGCATCTTTGGTAATTGGATTATGAAAGTGCGCGGTGTATTATTATACTATAGGGTGCGTTTCCCGTAATTCCTCCCGGAAATCGCCGAGGCGAGCGCTACGTAGTATTTAGCAAATCATGATAATTACTATCATTAGGAGGAACTATTAACAGATACATTTATGTTATAATGTGGAGAACATTCCTTCCCGCAACGACGCGTTTCAGGTGGTGACGAGCCTATCCTGCGTTCGGATTGGATGAGCGAGCGTCGCACCGTTCCTGAGGCATGTAGAGGTCTATCCCGGGCTTGAGGACAATGGTGTACCGATGAGTTGTCCAACCCATCGAGATGTCCTACACCATCTTTCTCCAACCTGGGCTAGACTTTGCCATGCCTGAGAAACAGTGCGAAGCTTGCTCATCCAATCCAAGGGCATAGGATTGTTGCCACCTGAAACACGTAGTTGTGGGGGTGATGAGCGTACGCGCTTGGATTGGATGAGCAACTATCGCACCGTTCCTGAGGCATGTAGAGATCTATCCCGAGCTGGAGGAAGACGATGTACCAATAAGTTGTCCAACCCATCGAGATGTCCTACACCATCTTCCTCCAACCTGACCTAGACTTTGCCATGCCTCAGAAACAGTGCGAAGCTTGCTCATCCAATCCAAGGGCATAGGCTTGTTGCCACCTGAAACGCGTAGTTGTGTGGGAGATGAGCCTACACACTTGGATTGGATGAGCGAGCATCGCACCGTTCCTGAGGCATGAAGAGGTCTATCCCGGGCTTGAGGAAAATGGTGTACCGATGAGTTGTCCAACCCATCGAGATGTCCTACACCATCTTCCTCCAACCTGGGCTAGACTTTGCCATGCCTCTGGAACGGTGCGACGCTCGCTCAGCCAATCCAAGGGCATAGGCTTGTCGCCACCTGAAACGCGTAGTTGTGTGGGAGATGAGCCTACACGCTTGGATTGGATGAGCGAGCGTCGCAACGTTCCTGAGGCATGTAAAGGTCTATCCCGGGCTTCAGGAAAATGGTGTACCGATGAGTTGTCCAACCCATCGAGATGTCCTTCACCATCTTCCTCCAACCTGGGCTAGACTTTGCCATGCCTCTGGAACGGTGCGAAGCTTGCTCATCCAATCCAAGGGCATAGGCTTGTTGCCACCTGAAACACGTAGTTGTGGGGGTGATGAGTCTACGCGCTTGGATTGGACGAGCAAGTGTAAGGACCTCAGCTGTCCCATGTACTACCTGCTGGTGGCGCAGTTCTTGTGCTTCCCATGGCTAGGTTCCCTGCAAGCGTGGGCTGGGTTGAGCACACCTGCCTCGTTAGCCTTAGGGCTATATGGGTGTGCTTCATTGAGACACGCTTGCCTGTCTTTGCCTGGACCCTGGACTGTCACTCCTGATTTTTCCCCATTCTTCTCCTGAACCCTGGACACTCCTGAACTCTGGACTATTTGTTCCTGTATTTTGTGTCCAATAAACTCTTTTTGTTACCCCATACCTCTGTCTGGATGTCAGTGTGTGTTGCCTGTCTGGTCTCCCCCTCTGTCCTGGATCCTGACAGCAAGCGTCACACCATTCTTGAGGCATGTCATGGTCTGTCCCAGGGTGGAGGAAGGCGACCAATAAGTTGTTCAACCCATCGAGATGTCCTACCCTGGCAACTGCGCAAGTGCAGGATGGACGAGTTTTCCTACCCTGACAGCAGCAGGGGTTATAGTGTTCAGCTTATGGGCTTTAGGTTTCAAGGGTTTGGGGGTTTTTATTGTTAGGAGGTTCCGACATTAGGGAACTGGGGAGGTTAGTTTTATTTTAACTCCCCGAGCAGCTTCTACTATCGCCTGAAGCTCATCCTCCAACCCTATATCAACCCCCCCAAACCCCTAACATTAACAGCTGGAGCCCATAAGTTGAATCCTGTAACCCCACAAAAGTACTTCTGTCTGCAGCTGTCTTGTAGGAGATCTAGATGGGGTAGGAGAACTCATTACTACACCATCTTCAGCCTAAGATAGACCTCGACATGCCTCAGGAACGGTGCGACGCTTGCTCGTCCAATCCATAGGCTAGGTTAGGGAAAGGGAACTGGGTAGGTTGGTTTCATTTTAACTCCCCAAGCCCCTTCTCCTAATCCCTTAAGCTCACCCCCAAGATCAAAGCCACCCACCCAACCCTATATATCAATCCCCCCTAACCTAAACAGACAAAGCCCGTAAGTTGAACCCTGTAACCCCACAAAAGTACTTCTGTCTGCAGCTGTCTTGGTAGGAGATCTCGTTCGTTCTGCACATGTGCAGTTGGCAGGGTAGGACATCTCGATGGGATGGTACACCATCTTCCTCCAGCCTGGGATAGACCTCGACATGCCTCAGAAACAGTTCGACGCTTGCTCATCCAATTCAAGTGCTTATGCTTGTGGCCACTTGAAAGGTGTAGGTATGGGTGGCGATGTGCCTACACGCTTGCATTGGATGAGCGCTACGAAGTTGAGACAAGCGTTACGTAGTATTAAGCAAATCATAATTACTATCATTAGGAGGCAACTATTAACCGATACAATTATGCAATAATGTTCCTTCAACGACGCGTTTCAGGAGGCGACAAGCCTGAGCTTGGATTGGACGAGCAAGCGTTGCATCGTTCTTGAGGCATGTCGATGTCTATCCCGGGCTGGAGGAAGACAGAGTACCAATGAGTTGTCCAACCCATCGAGATGTCCTACCCTGTGCAGGATGGACAGGTTATTATACCCAAGGCTGTTTCTAGACTGTGGGGGGCCCTAGGAAAGTTTTGCCCCCTGTGAAGTGGGGGTGGTTTGCTATTTTAGAAACCTCCCAACACCAACCCCCCCCCCCCCCCACGTGGTAACTCAGATCAGGACAGAGAGGGAGGCCATGCAGAGCTTTCGAGCTAGTGGTGAAGCTGTCGACCAGAGGGGGGGGATGTGCTAGTGGCAAAGTTGTTGACCGGGGGGGGGTGCTATTCAAGAACAACTATCCTCTCACCACCACACAAGCCAACACAAACCATCCTGCCCCCCGTATAGGTTGCTATTCGAGAAAACACCCAACCCCCCCTCCCGCACAGCTTGGATCATGGCACGGGGGTGCTAGTGCCGAAGCTGTCAGGGGAGTGGAATTCCAAAACAACCATCCACACCTCTCACCAACATCATCACACACAAGCCGACACAAATCCCCCCATGTAGCAACTGCACTGCTCCGACCGAGGTGGGGAGGGGAGGGCACAGAGGGTGCGGGGCAGGGCACTGGAAACCAGCTGGTGCGTGTATATTCTGCATAGAAACAGCCCAGTTCCTATCCCATTGAGATCTCCTACCTTGACGTGTGTCGTGTGGGGGTGGCCTATGAATTTGGGGGTGAGCTTCAGGGGCAAGGAGAAGGTGCTAGAGGGTTAAAAGGAAACTAACCTCCCCAGTTCCCTAACCTTAACCCTCGGAACACCCTCATTACCACCATACCCCAAAGCTTTAACACCTAAAGCCAGTAAGCTGAACCTTGTTACCCTGAAAAAGTAGGGCTGGGGTTGGAGAACATGCCCATTCTGGGCAGGGTAGGACATCTCATACTATGCACGCTGGTCTTCTGAGATATTTCCCTACCCTTAAAACTGCACATGCACAGATAGCCCTACTTTTCCAGAGCGACTAGTCTAACGCTCTCAGAAGCGGACGACTCTGCCTCTGGAAATCAACTAGTTGACCAAACAATTAATGCCGTGATAATCACTCCCCTTTACAAGCCTACGGAGTTATGTTTTCACTATTGCGAACCATTATGCAGTGCCCTCTACTGGCAATGCGTGTTACTGGAGCTCATTAACTCCCAGAATACTGGCATCTACAGAGGATTAAATACGACAACCATGGATTTTTGGTATTTCGCAAAATATTCGCAAAATATAAAATCGCAATGCATGGCCATAAGCTTCCCAATGCCTTATATTGCGAATATCCGCGTCATATTTGCGAATTCTCTAGTATAGTTCATCATCTCTCCTCCACCATGCAGCAGAGCCGGCGTGCTGGCGCCCGTTATTGGCAGCACTGTGCAGGCTGCAGCTATTGGACAACCTTCAGTTCAGGTCTCTGAAGAATTTCAGGATTGAGATTTTCATTAAAACGCAATATAAAGCTAACTGGTATTGACACCTCGACACAGCGAATTCACATCAACCCCGGCGCAGAGGAATTCATCTCTCCGGCAAAGCTCATGCCGGCCATTGAGTAATCCAACTCTTGTTTTATTGGTAGGCAGAGGAACATGAACAATAGGGATCAGTGGCATTTCTAGACTATCGGGGCCCTATGCAAGTTCTTGCTTCGGGCCCCCTGTCGACCGGGGGGTGCTATTGGTGGAGCTGCCGACCGGGGTTAGAAGGAAGAAACAAAGGAACATGCCGATCCTCTTCTTCTTCTCCTCTAACATCCCCCCAGCTTCGTGCACCTGTCAACAGGGGTGGTACTGTTGGTGGAGCTGCCGTCCGGGGAGGGCGTTAGAGGGAAGAAGCAAAGGAACATGCCGATCCTCCTTCCTCTTCTACTTCTCCTCCAACATCCAGTGCCTCCCCCCAGCTTCGGGCCCACTGGGTGGTACTATTTGTGGAGAATGGTCGTTGGTGGTAAAAGGAGGGAGAAACAAAGGAACACTAGCCGATCCTCGTCCGGTTCTTCTTCCCTCCAACCCACAGGCCTCCCCGCCAGCTTCAGGCCGCTGTCGACCTGGGGGTGGTATTGGTGTAGCTGCCGACCGGGGTGAGAAGAGAAGAAACAAAGGAACATGCCGAGTGCTTCTCTTCCTCTTTCTACTTCTCCTCCAGACATCCCTGCCTCCCCCCAGCTCGGGCCCCTGTCGACTGGTTGGTACTATTGGTGTCATGCTGCTGACCGTGGTTGGGGTGTTAGAGAGAAGAAACAAAGGACCATGCCGACCTTCTTGCTCTTCTTATTTCTCCTCTAACATCCACGGCCTCCCCCCAGGCTTCATGAAGCCCCTGTCGACTGGTGGTACTATTGGTGAGCTGCCGACCATGGTGGGGTTAAGGGTAAGAAACAAGGAAACACGCCGATCCTTCCCTCTTCGACTTCTCCTTCACATCCACTGCCTCCCCCCAGCTTCAGGCCCCTGTCGACTTGGGGTTTGTATATTGTAGAAGCTGCCGACCAGGGGTTGGGGTTCGAGGGAAGAAAACAAAGGAACATGGCCGATCCTTCTTCCTCTTGCTTTCTCCTGCCACAGTCCCATGCCTCCCCCCCATGATTTATAATTTCTTATATTTAAGGATAGCCAAGTGGTCCAGGGTTTCCTCTATCTCAATTTTTATAGGGCGGATGGAAGGGGATCCAGCAAGGTTGAACAAGGGGACCCTCGATCCTCAATGAACCCTCTAGGAGGTCGTGAGCGCAGAATCTGCTACTACTTATACTACCGTATAGAATACATGTTTTTTTTACAACGGGGGGGGGGGTGGTGGTCAGGGTGTAAGGTTCCATTTTCCTTAGCATATCATACACATGTCATGCAGTGGGTTCCTGGTGTGGCGATGAGCTCATACATCCATGTTCTGCACTGAGCCCATACTAAGCACGCAGCTCATGATACCTTCGTGTCTGGGAAAGCAGATTGGATTGTCTGATATTTATTGGAGGAAGATGATACACGATGGTGTGTTTGTCTCCCGCTGCATGACGCTGCCCCGGACTCAGCTGCCGGTAAAGCGCGGCCCAGTGCGTCTTCCCCTCATGAATGGCGCTGTTTGTCCACGCTTTCGCGCCCTCAGTATCGGGCGGCGTCTATTCGCGAGCATGTGGTGTTCAGCGCCATCATCCGCGCTTTCATCATCTGCCGGCGCTCCTAGGCGAGAGTAGAGAGGGGTTAGGTAGGGGTTTAATCACAACCTCTTCTGGTCGGGTCTGCCCACTTATATCGCCGGAGGAAGTAGAGGCGACAGGAACCTGATAAATGCTGAAGATGAGGAAGTACAAAATTATTGGATGGCAACCGAAACCACCAACCACGCAATTTACAAACACCTTATATATCGCGCCGCCATCGGAAAGTTCGTGGGCCCATACTAGGTTAATTGTGGGGGCCCCCTACTCCCGCCCCCCCCCCCTTCACAGGATGCTTGCCTGCTCTGTAGTCTTGGGGACTAAAGCTAGCCATCGATTCCCCAGCACATGGGTCGTTTATCGATTGTTCGCAAATCAAAGTGTATCCACCTTCAACGCTCGATCCAAAAGGGTCCAAGTCGACCAAAACAAGGATCGAATAGTGATCAGCGGCATAGGCAATATTCAAATTTGCCATATTTCGTGAATAATTCTACTAATATTTGATTCGATATTCTTGAATATTCGTAACGGCGATGCATTGCGCAATTCAAATCGCTCCGCGATTACCTTCAAAATGAATGCTCACATGTGCTTTTTATTTTCGCATTCATACACTCGAATTGCGAATATTCGCCGACAAATTTGCGAATAGCCGATATTCACAATTCGAATATTCAAGGTCAGCACTAGGATCGAACAAGGATCCGCCACCTTGGTAAATCCCTGGTAGATCGTCAATACTTTGGGAGGGGACCCCACACAAAGTATCCGCCAGGGATCTATTCCCCAAGGTGGAGTGCATCAATTCCACGATCGATTGGTGTGCGATTGATCGGCGTGGTGACAAAACCAGGTTACCATCGATTGCTGAACCAGGAATCATGGTGACGTCACAACGCTGCACTCGCTTGCACATCAAATCTTGTTCAATGGGGACCCAGGCTGGGAGCTGCTGACAGGCAGCTGAAAGAGACACACAGGATGCCCCCCTCCCCCGAACTCTGCCAGTAGCAGCCGTGCTGGGCTCCGCCCCCTTGCCTGTGTGGGGGGAGAATGGGTGGACTCTGCAGCCAATACTGTGTGCCTCTCTCAACTCCAAGATCGATCTGGATTTACAGACATGTCCGTTCCGGGTGAGATCGGGTTTTAAGCGAGATTGATCGATCCTGCTCGAAGGAAGGTCGTTCATTGATCGAATAAAATATAGAGAAAAACAGACCCAATGCTAAAAGGACCCAGACCCTATGCTAGAAGAGGGTCTTGTGTACTTGGGGGGGGGGACCCAGCTCATTCATGGATCCCCTTTTCCAGGGCATACCAGACCATATGCTAGAAGGGGGTCTTGTATACTCGAGGGGGGGACCCAGATCATTCATGACCCCCCTTTTTCAGACCTTACCAGACCCTGTGCTAGAAGGGGGTCTTGTATACTCGGGGGGCGCCCTGGTCATACATGGCCCTCCTTTTTCAGAACATACCAGACTCTAGGCCAACATGCTAGAAGGAAGTCTTGCATGGGGGGGGGGGCAGATCATTCAGGCCTCCCTTTTCCAGGAGATCCAGACCCTTATGCTAGAAGGAGGGGTCTTGTATACTGGGGGGGGGGCAGTGGGCGGCAGAGGTCCACTCATGGCCCCCCCCTTTTCCTTGAGATTACCAGACTCTATGACAGCAGGGTCTGGTATGCTGGTATGGTATGACCCCCTGCTGTTTGTAAACACCTGTTTTCCAGGTCTACCAGACCCTATCTTAAATGCAGTATGGGGACTGGTGTTGCTCTGTGGGGGACCCCACACTTTTTCCTGCTCCCCTTGTTCCAGAGTACCAGAACATTTGATTACAGTAGTGGGTCTGGTATGCTTTGGGGGGGGGGGGGGGGGCTATAGGGTGTTTATTGAAAGGGGGGGGTGGCGGCGACAAAATATGTAAGGTTGTACCGCACCATCTGACTATGGGATTAGGGGTCAAAGTTTGCCCCTTTATACATTATTTGTGGCGGATCAAAAAGAAGAGAGAAGAGTAGAATCTCCGGCATTTCGCCATTTGAGTTTTCATGGAATTGAAATTTGGCGGCTGTGAGAGGGGGGAGGGGGGGGGGGGACAATTTTTTCTTCTTTTGTTCCGGAAGAGGGAAAAGGGAAAAGTTTGCGCGGCGCGTTTGGGGGGCAGCGGTTCACCTGGAGGCCCGGGGTGTGAAGAACTAATTAAGATGTTGATGTGTTGTTTTGCCGGGAGGAGGATACTTACGTGTCATTAAACAAATGAAAGATGGAACTGGCGGCACAAAGTGGGCTTTTATAAATTAATGCAAATGAAGCGCCCATTACTCCCGGACACATTGCATGTCAATGTATTAATAACAAGTGGAGGAGGGACGGGGGGGGGGGTTGGATGGTTAGTACTACAATAGAGAGTCAGGAGGAGTGGACTGTGCTTCCTAACAACGCCAGAGGTGGGATACCTGGAGACAGCCGTGGGGGGCCCTGTTGCAGGTTGATGCCTAGGGCCCCTTTAGAGTGAGGGGTGGGCTATTCAAGAACACCCCTCGGCATTGGGACACCCATGCAAAGCTTTGTGGACGGGGGGGGGGGGGGGGTGTCTAGGGTGGATTGGGCTATAGTGAAGCTGTAAACCGGGTGTGGGGGCGGGGAGGTGCTATTCGAGAAAAACAAACCGCACTCTTTACCGACACAACCACTACATGAGGCCCCCAGACGCCTGCGGCATATTCGACACCCTCAAGATCCAAGTGCCCAGGGGGGAGGGGGGGGGGGACTTGCGCATCTTGGAGCAGTTAAGAGTGCCGAAATGGGTAGCGAGGGAAGGGCTCGCCAAGGGCCTGTTGGGGCGCCTGGGGGTCCGAGACACAACACATATTCTGCCATAGGAAGTGAAAAGGCCATGTCTGGAAAGTTCGATGGGAGGAGCGAACATTTATTATATTGACACTGGATGTGCTGCTTTGCCTTAGTTTTTTTTTTGAGTTCTGATTTCCAGTCTAGATGACCAAGTGTCTTGCAGTGATCTACGGGTATCTAGCCCATTCTTCATGGGCAAAAAGCCTCCAGTTCAGTCACATTCTTAGGCTTGCGAGCATGGCAACTGCTTTTTGTGTCACGCTATGCTGCAACGTGTAAAAAGCTTGTTATAACTGGGGTGGAAAAAAGGATGTGTACTGTAAGGTTACAAAGGCCCCCCAATCAATCAGGACGCTTTAGAGGCGGCTGTAAGCTCAAGGCTCAACTTTATTGGCAATCGGGACCCGGATGGTGCTAGAGTAATCAATAGAAAAAAAACGTGCAGAGTTAAGTGAAACAGTCCCAGGCAATAGTTCAGGGTTTGCAGTAATCAGGGGGATGATGGCAGTGCTTCCCTAGGATGTGAAGCAGGGACGCAGACAGGCAGGAGCGGAGCTGCAAGTGACCCACTGGTTGAAATCAGGCAGATTCAGAACGCAGGTACGCAGGGCGCTGGCCGCGTAATTCAGGCGGGACCCACGGGGGGGGGGGACAGGCATCCACAACACTGGAACGACAAGTATTGTAGACGGCGGCTGGAAACGGCAGCGCGTTGTGAGGCTGCTGGGTGGGGTACGGTGAGAAGTGCTCTTTATTGCCTGCAGGCTGTCTGTACGGGGACGCCGGGCTAACAGAACCGGAGTACAAGGCCCCAGATGAGACAGCAGCAGACTTGCTACTGTCTCTACCTCCTCTCCTCCAAAGGCCACGCCCAGCGCCCGGGGACATCCTCTTAAACCACTTCCTGGGACCCAAGAGCATGCTGGCCAGAGGCTTATCTTAAAGGGACCCACCTGATCTACACAACCAATGGCCACTACACTACTCAAGAAGAAATAAATGTCACTTGGGGGGGGGGGATATAAAACTGATGTGACACAGAAAAGAAGTGTGGGATGTCATTATTAATGTTATGTTATTATTTCTCTGACTTACACGAGTCATTTCATTGTAAACACGATGACTGAAATGATCACAATCAATGTCACAATGGCCAAAACACCAGTGGGGGTTGAATAATTTTGAACACAACTTTATATCTGTACAGCTTCAGCTCACAATATGACACCCATATTACTGAGTTCCGGGCAGTGGGTGACACGAAACATTGAACTGCAGACATTGAGATCAGACGTCCCCTCTTCTGAAACAAAGGTTGGTTGCATCCAAGTAAACTTATAATAATATGTATTTATAGTTATTCCATAAAATACTTTGCAGTCATTGGGCCATCCGGCGTCAGCCCCGCCCCCCAGTTTGATGCCTATATCCCGCACATGACATCCTTCAACCCTCTTCTCGGCTGATATCGTTAAACTCATTTAAACCCCCGAAATCATTTAATCAATGTTAATGTTCGCGTTTGAATTTTTAATCACCCTATTTTGCCGTCGGCCTCGCGCGTCACCTCTGCGAACTAATGCCTTCTATTTCCTGTTGGATTATTTTTATATCGCTAGGATGACCTATTTGTATTTATTGATCGGCGAGTATTGTGAATCGGGCGCAGTGTTCCCTATGGAGCTGAAGGATCAAAAATATTAAATATATCAACAGAGGACTATATACTGCTGAGAAACAGGAGCAGTGCAGCATTGTCGCCTCCTCCATTTTCTTCTAACTGCCTATACAGTGGGGAAAAAAGTATTTAGCCCCCCCACACCAATTGAGCGCGCTCTCCCACTTATACAGATGAGAGAGGCGTGAGATGTGCATCATAGGTCACAACTGTCATTGCCAACAAAGGGGATATAACAAAGTATGACATGAACTTTTCATAGGGATCAAATACTTATTTCCTCCATCATATGCAGATAAATTCTTTACAGATCAGACCATGTGATTTCCTGGATTCTACCCCCATTCTGTCTCTCATAGTTGAGGTGACCTATGATGGAGATCACACACCGCTCTCATCTGTAGAAGTGGGAGAACGCGCACAATTGGTGGGGGCTAAATACTTTTTTGACCCACTGTATCTAGATTCTGGCCAACATCCAGAGAACAGTGCAGCATCGAGCCTGAGAGGCGGCTAATGACATTACAGAGCAGATACGTTGTGTACTTCCGCATCCTATTAAACAAAGTAACACAACGTAGACACTTTGTGTTGGCGGACGCGCGCTGATGTGATTAGACGCAGGTTAATTTCATGTGTTTGCTGCGTTTGGCCCATTAATCTCGTCAACCAGACTGAGACATTAAATCCTTTTTTTGAACGATGTCCAAATGCAAAGCTTAGGAGGTCTTCGGAACATCCACGTAGGCCGCTGCTGTTACAGGATGAGCCGTGACTGCTGCACGCGGCTAACAGGAGGATCGCATTTCGATATTCCCAACCGACCACTCGTTTCTTCTCTTCGTTATTAGAGATGGTCAAATGTCGACTAGCTGATTTGTGAACTGATTGCAAAGCCCCTGAACATGGTATCATCACCAAAAAAAAAGCTTGAGATGTAGAGAAGGGTTGGGGAAACATTGAAAAAAATTAGTTTTGCTCAACCACATGTAGTTTTTGCATAAATTAAGTTCAAAGTCAAAATCAAAATTTTGCCCATTATTGATGTCACACAGTATGTCTTACAGTCCACGCCATGCCAGCCATCGGGGAGCAACTGCTGCTGGAATATCTCTGCTCTAGCCCTTGTTCAACTCGGTGACAGACTTCAGACTACAGTTGCCCTCAGCCGGGGGACAAGGGTGGTGTCTTTAATCAAATCCCTGAACACTCAAGGTCTCTGGATGGCCTACCTCCCACAGGATCCAGCAGAGCTCCACTCACTGCTCTCTCCTCCTGACGAAGACCAAGCTCCTCCCTTTTTTTGGATCTTATATTACCTCTGTCCCACAGGCTGGCCACTCCCAGATGGCATGTTCATGATGGAAGGTTCTGGCATGTTCATTGTCCTTTAAATACTTAAAAGAGTGACTCATCATGTGTTTGTCTTGTCCAGAAACAGTTACATTACACTTTCTGACACTTTCTGACCAGTGATGGCCGAACTGCCCACAAGGCGGACAGTTCGGCGGCGAACATGGATGTTCGCCCTCCTTCTCGCCGGCGAGCAGTACGGGTGTTCAACCCACCCCGTTCGCCGGCGAGAAGAAGATCTATATTCTTCCTCCGGCAGGATCAGAACCTGCGAGATCGTGCCGGAGGAAGAATCTTTTCACTAGAAGACCGGGCATGAAGCCGGTCTCCTAGTGAAAAACCCGGCTCGGAGCCGGAAGTGACGTCAGTGACGTCACATCCGGCTCCCTGAACCAGGAACTATGCGTTCCAGGGTGCGTTCCAGGGACCGGATGCGACGTCACTGACGTCTACGAACAGGCGGACGGCGGACTTCTTTAAAAGTCCGACCCGCCCGTTCGCGGACAGTCTAGGCCGATGTTCGGCCATCACTATTTCTGACACTCTGGTAATGTAGTACAGCAGACTCGGGGGTAGCGAACAGAGGAAACAGACCAGCGTTACTCTTTAACAGAAACTTTACTTATCTTCAACAGTGTATAACAGGTAAATAGCATAGGCTTCACTACAGGAACAGTCTCTGGCGGGGCGTCTTGCACTCAGCACTAGTGATGGCGCGAACCTGGAATTTGATGTTCGCGAACGGCGGACGCGAACATTCGCAAAAGTTCACGAACCCGGCGAACCGGCGAACCCGCCATTGACTTCAATGGGAGGCGAATTTAAAAAAACAAAGGGACCCTTTCTGGCCATAATAGTGTTGGGAAAGTTATTTCAAGGGGACTAACACCTGGACAATGACATGACAGAGGGGGATCCATGGCAAAACTGCCAAGAAAAACATTTTTCACGCAAAAAATCCGCACCAAGGAATTCTACAATGATAGTCAATGGGATTTGAACATAAGAGGGGA
>CM070043.1:34005459-34016146 GCA_036250615.1 Ptychadena robeensis | reverse complement strand
CAATGAAATGAGAGAGCCGAGTGGGAAAAAGTTTACTGGAAAACTGTTGAATCGAATCGGAGAGGTTCTACTGAGAATATGTTTGAGTTTAACTTTAAAAAGTAAAACATAGTTTGCATCTTGCTATCGGTTGGTAGCTGCCACACTCTTACACAGCCTTATGGACACTAAATAATTCAATAGATACCTGATATGAACAACATTGTTTTACAATTATCAATAACAAAAAAGTAATGGGCTTGGAGTCTCTTGTGAGACTGCATGGGTATCTCATATCCTAGAGTGGAGGTCCTCAATTTCATTATATATCCCTATATTCCTGCCCAACCTGATTGTTCCTTGGTCTTCGCCCCTCCTTTGCATTTTTATCTGTAATGGAAGTTCAAAATTGGATATTGCCAGTGTTTATGTTAGCAAACGACTGTCCTGCTAGGAACACCAAAATCCTCCAGATTGGTATCCATCCTAAGTTCTTGCCAGCATCCACATAGCTGCTTTCATAAGCACTGATAGAAGAGTAACAGTGGGGTTTCCGGTAATGTAGAGCCCCAAGGTGACCTCCTTATCAGCCCTGATCTTAGTTACTTGTCAGAAACCAGAGAGACCCAGTACCATCACTGGACCACATAGGGTATGGATTGAACTCCAGAAATGTGAGGGGGTTTATAAGCACGTGACACAAATTCTAGCAGATCAAACTTTAACTCCCCAGTAACACTGACCCCACCCTTTTCTGAAGTACCAGGTCTAAAGATCCCCTACAACATCAACTCAAATTATTTCCCATACAATTTCTGTACAATCACTCTGTTCAACTAAAACCATGTATATGAAGACATTTCATTAACCTTCCAATCATATGTAATTCGTTCAGAGGGAGGACCCGGGCACTACATCAGTGATATCTACCTTCCAAATCACGATGTATTCTATCAGAGGGCAGACCCGCACTACATAGCAGTGATATATAAACCTTTCCATCACTATGTATTCTATCAGAGGAGGACCCAGCACTACATAGCAGTTGAATATATCACCTTCCAATCAGCTAGTATTCTATCAGGGAGGACCTGGCCACTACATAGCATTGAATATATACCTTCCCAATCACTATGTAATTGCTGATCAGGATGGGCACCCAGTACTACATAGCAGTGGATATATACCGTTCCAATCACTATGTACTCTAGTCAGGGAGGACCCAGTACTACACTAGCCAGTTGATGTAATAACCCTCCAATTCGTTATGTATTCTATCAGAGAGGCCCAGCAGCTACATAAGCAGTGATATACTACCTTCCAATCACGATGGTAATTCCTATCCATGAGAGGACTGGTGGCGACTCACATAGAGTGATATATACCTATTCGCAATCCACTAGGTTTCTAATCAGAGGGGACCCAGTACTAACATTCAGTGATATACTAACCATTCCAATTCACTATGTAATTCTATCAGATGAGCGAGACTCCAGTACTCATAGTCAGTGATGTATACACCACTCTCCAATTAATGTATTCTATCAAGAGGACTCCAGCACCGACATATCCAAGTGGATGCATAATACCCTTTCCATCACTTGTAATGCCTATCAGTCGAGGACCCGGCAGGCACGTACAATAGCAGTATATATAAACTATTCCACCACATCACGATGTATATCTAATCAGGGAGCCCACTATACTACACAGTTGTTGGTAGACTCTAATGTATTGTCTGGATTGATCTTCAGGTGTATATGGGGCCTTTAGTTTCCAAACAATACAATTAGGTCTGACCTCAGCATTCTCTTCACATCTTCAGGTCTAATACTGAATATTGGTCTGTTTAACGTTTCTAGAACCAAAACTACCAACAGATTCAGCTCTGGATAACTCCCAACACCCATTGTGCCTGCACACCCAACCCAAGTCTAACAAACTAATTGTATGGGATTAATAAACCTGATGAGTTTCAATGGGGTTGGGTTCATTGGTGAAGGTCATAAGATAGAGTCAGATCTTTGCCTACAGCACCCCATTACACCTTCAGATTCCCGCATACAAACTTTCATGAGACCGTACCAACAACTATGTAATATAGTGACTCCTAATAGAATACCGAGTGATGGGGAAGGTATAATATCACTGCTATGTAGTGGTCGGGTCCTCCGCTGATAGAATACAAGTGATGGAATGTAGGCTATCACACTGCTAGTTAGTGCCGGCTGTCCTCCTGATAGAATAACTATTGATTGGAAGTGTATATTCACTGCTCTGTAGTGTCGGGTCCTCCCTGATGAATACAGAGTGATTGGCAGGTCTTATCACCTGCTATTAGTGCTAGGTCCTCCCTGAATAGAATACATAGTGATTGGAAGGATGACAGAAAGGTCCCCCTATTACATTGGTTTTGTAGAACAAATTTCGGTTGTAATTGGAATTGTAATTGTATGTGTGTATGGGGGGCTTTACATCCATACAATACACTAACAACATACATCGGAAGAACCCACCATCACCAACCACACCCTTACACAACTACCTGTTAATTTGTTGTCCATAAGTTAGTAAACTTTACACTTGGAAAAATCAAATAATCAAGTAGAACATCATATTAAAGACAGTGTTGCAGATCAAGAACACTATGTTTCCAATATTGTATGCACACTCAGTCCGACCATGTATTGGTACTGAGGTCTACTGCCTAAAACAGCCAAAAACCAGCTTAGGTCTTCTCTCTTAAGGAAGGAAATAGTCATTCCATGTGAAGAGGATCCAGAGTTCCAAAAACAGTCAATCTCCAGCAAAGTTCATTCACCCAACCAAGTGCAATCCAGCAAAGCAGCGTCAGCCTTCGTTGGAGGATTTTCGTGGGCTGGTGGACTTAGAAGACAGGTGACGGGTGGTAATATAGGGTGGTACATGCATATAGGCTCTCTTGGTCATCCGGGGCTGGACACTGGCATGATGCATGTCGTCGAGGCAATATTCCTTTTTTAGTCTTTGCTGCCATTTTTTGGCTCCCTAACCTTAGGCGTTGGCCTCCCACCATGTTCATACCTTCTCCTTCAACTGATGCGTATACACAGCTTAGCTAGACGTGCTCAGGATCCTCCCTACCTGAGTGAGTAGTGAATATTGTGTTCGTGTCTGAGTATATTTAGCCAGAGCCTTCCTTCTTGCTTCATCTGCAAAGCTTTGGCTTCGCATCCAGACCCCACCTATCGCACGAATTTGTGTTCACTCGGCATCTGTTTCGATTGCACTAAAAAACAAACCTTCCGGTGTCTTTCCCTCCCATGGACATCCTACTCCCCACCCATATAAACTTATGTAGATATTCTGAGTTTTGCTCGTTGTAACTTTGCCAACCTTTTTGTACGTTTCTCAGCTACGTCCATGGGAACCCAACGATTGTTAGTGGCTACGCCGCGAGCGAGTCAGGGCGCTGAGCATCTCCAAGCTTACCGTTACCGCCTCTGCAATGGATGTCAAGTTACCCCTGGTGTGAATTCAGGAGAGATCTCTAAATATGATCTAGGAATCATAGCCAGAACGTGGGTGTCCATTTGAGACTCGCTGGCTTGGCATATTTCTCCAATGTAGCAAGCCACCAATTCAACTCCAAGGATTGGCAATGGCGTATCGATGTGATTACCGCTCAATTATACCACTTAGGTTAAAAAGAAGGGGGCATGATGGCCGGCAGTCAGTCCCCCCCATTCCCCCTGCATGTGCATTCACTCACTTCTTACGGATTAACTCAGCACCGGGGGAGGCTGGACTGGGGAGTATCGAGGTGCAAGCCGTGCATTCTTCCTGCTGTGATCTGATCTGACTTCCCCATCTCAGCCACTGACATCGCCTCACTGCAGAGACAGCGCCAAGGCTGCAAGAGGAGAGAGGCGTTTATTTCCATCCTCGTTCTCCGCCTCCCTTAAATGCAGGACGAGGCCTGTGCTCGTTCGAGCAGGCGGGATGGCTGTGTCGCCGAATGATGGGATCAGCCGCAGACCTCGGATTCAGCCCCCACCTCGCTCAGGCCTGCCTGCAACCCAAAAAACAACAAAACCTTAACCCCCTGTGCATGCAGCATGCGGCCTGCTTGTTCTTGCCAAGGCGGAGAGGGTGGAGGTCGGTATATAACCTACAGAAAGGGCTTTTTCTGGGGTTTTTCCAATCAAGGACCATTCCCTGTATTCTTAGTGGGTCTAGGGGCTGGTAACTGCAGCCCTCAAACCCTCCTGTGAGGCCAGCAACAGCAAGCAAGACGAAGAGGGTTGAAATAACACCCTGCGTTGACCTTCACACCCTGTCGGGCGGCTGGGGGGGGATAACGCTTCTTAACTGATTCAGCACCGACATGTCGCGGAGGGGGGTCCCAGCGTTCCAATTCACCACCCTTACAATTCCTCTCTTTTTCAGCAGTTTTCAGCACCCTGGACAGCGTCTCTCCTCTGTTTTCACCAGCCTTGGACATCGTCTCTCTGATTACCAGCAACCCCTGGACAGTCGTCCTCTCTGTTCAGCACCGCCTGGACAGCGGTCTCTCTGATTCCGCACCGGACAGCGTTCTCTGATATCAGCACCCGGACCAGCGTCTCTCGGATTTGCACCTGGACAATCATCTCAGTTTCGCACCCTGGAAGTGCTCTCTGTTTCAGCCCCCTGGACGGCGGTCCCTCATTGATTCATCATCAGCACCCAGGACACGCAGCCGCTGTGAGCTCCACAATTTACTACAATACATGATCGTGTCTGAGACTAGATCAGCACAGACATTACACAGCCCATCTGGATCTTAACCCCCCCCCGCCCCCCCACCTCCCGTTTCCCTCTGCTCATAAATCTGGCTCGCCACTGCTCAGCGCAAGGATCTGTTTCAGCAACCTTGAAGAGCGACCTGGATCTAGTGGCCGTCCATCACCCCTTCAATCTGATCAGTTACCTGAGATTAGGGACCCCGACCCTTAACCGGAAATCTGGATCCCCCCTTTCTCTCCTCCCCTTGAAAAAAAAAATATCTAGATCACACCCCCAGACAGGGACCGTCTCTGAACCTTGGACAGAGGGGTTCAGCCCCTCAACCCAGAAATTTGCTCAGCAGCGACGGCCCCCCCTTTTTTAAGTTGCCAATCGTCATGCTTATTACAAGAATCAGCACCCGGAATAAAGTACTCTGCACACCTAAGGCTTCTCCATTGCTCTAGCCCTCGTGGCACCTGCTGGGCTTGGGGCAAGCGTCGTTGGCTTTGGGCTTGAAGAAAAGGTTCGAAGGCTTAAACTAACCTGGATCAGGGTACAGTTGAAGGTCACAGCACAATTTTTACACTGTCTACCTTCCTCCCCCGATCGAGGAACTTCTGGATTTACTTACTCCAAAGAGGTCTGAATACCCCCCCCCCCCCCCGGGAGACGAATAGGGAGGGAAGGGGTGAGAGAAGAAGAAAGAGTAAGAGAAGATGGAGATGGAGAGACAGAAAGAGAGGTGAAGAGAGAAAGAGAGCAATAGGGGGGAGAAAATGAGAGAGAGAGGAAAAAAAGTGAAGCATAGACAGGGAAAACAGAGTGGAGGAAATTAGAATGTAGCGATAGATAACAGTATAAAGAAGAGAAGAGGAGGTAAAGGAGAAGAACGAGACATAGAGGAAATAATAAAATAAAATGAACGTAAAGCTGAACCTGATGTCACATTTCATAATCATTATCTCAAACCAATGAAACAAGACGTGAGATCTGCAATCATCGCCATCAGAACCATTTTGATTTTCAGAAGTCACCCCCATACAGAAATGGAACAGGGGAGAGACAGGGATTTGATAGAAATAGAGAGATAAAGAGACGGAGAGAAGGTCAGAGAGACAGGAGGAGGATAATAGACATAGATGAAGAGAGGGAGATATAGAGAACATAGAGTGTGATGGAGAACTTTGCGGGTGGCATAGAAACAAGAAAGAAGGCGGGTCAGGAGTTATAGATTTGGTTCCTGAGTTTGATCTCGTAGGTCGTAGCCATTTTGTGCTGAGACAAATGTTATTAAACCCTCTAAATGTGACCCCCACTGATGTGTAATGACCTTATAGGCCGAGGCTATGGAAGGATACAAACCCCGGACCCCAGATCTACAAGGTGACCACAAGGCCACCCTACCACCGGGGTATAGTGCCTTCTTTTACCAGTCAGGCATTCTCTCTGTAATAGGCGCCTTTGTGACCTTGTTATAGATTTTGGCCTCCCCAAGCATCCTATTGATGAAGACATTAAACTTGTGTGGAAGATATTGTTATCCTCGCCGCCATTGGAACATTACTCAAGCTCAGCATTGCTTCATTTCTAAATGCCAATTTATGTGTAAATGAGGACAAAGTGTTGGGAACGTCTTTGCATTTTGATCGCCATCATTTTGTACTATTTCTTGTTTCTGATGACATTCCGAGGTAGCGCCTAATGTGAAATCACTTACATATCATACTAAAGAGCATTTGTGCGATCATGAGCCACACACAAGTCCAAAAGGTTGAAGGGTTGTATTTCATCCTATGTTACCGTATGCCAAGGGTGCATATTCCATGTTACCATGTGACAATAGTGAGGATTCTATGCCACCATGTGACAATAGTGATAATACCACGCACCATGTGACAATAGTGATGATTCCATGTTGCCATGTGACTATAGTGATAATACCCTGTTCCCATGTGACAATAGTGAGAATTCCATGCTACCATGTGACAATAGTGATAATACCCTGTTCCCATGGGACAATAGTGATTCTATGATACCATGTGATAGTAGTGCTAGTTCCCTGCTACCGTGTAGAGATGAACATGGTATCATCACTAAACTTGCTGGAGATGTAGAGAAGGGTTGTGGGAACATTTGAAAAAAAGAAGTGTTGATTTAGCACATGTACTTTTTGCATAAATTAAGTTCAAAGTTAAAGTCGAAATTCCGATTTTCGAAATTTTTACTTGACTTTGA
Organism: Ptychadena robeensis; assembly: GCA_036250615.1. Taxonomy (NCBI): domain Eukaryota; kingdom Metazoa; phylum Chordata; class Amphibia; order Anura; family Ptychadenidae; genus Ptychadena; species Ptychadena robeensis. The sequence continues at coordinate 34,009,183 of CM070043.1, read as the reverse complement.
ACTTAATTTGTGCAAAAACTATGTGTGTTAGAGACATACTTTCTTTTTTGGAGTATACCCCCAAGCCTTCTCTACATCTCCAGCAAGTTTGGTGATGATATCATGCTCAGGGGCTTTGCAATTAACTCGAAATCGGCGAAATGGTCGAATTTTTTAAAACAAATTCGACCATCTCTACTACCGTGTGACAATAGTGATAATTCTATGATACCATGTGACAATAGTTATGATTCCCTGCTACCATGTGACAATAGTTATGATTCCCTGCTACCATGTGACAATAGTGATAATTCCCTGCTACCATGTGACAATAGTTATGATTCTCTGTTACCATGGGACAATTCCATGTGACAATGGAGATGATTCCATGATTTACACTGCGAAAATAAATAGCACATGTAACCATTCATTTTGAAGGTAATTGCCAAGCGATTGAGAACATTCGCGTATATAGAATTGAATATTAGTAGAATTATTTGCGAAATATCACAAATTTGAATATTGCCTATGCGGCTCATCACTAGCTACGATGTGACAATAGTGATGATTCCATGATACCTTGTGACAATATTGATAATTCCATGCTAAAATGTGACAATAGTGATAATTCCATGCCACCATGTGACAATAGTGATAATACCAAACACCATAGGACAATAGTGATAATACGAAGCACCATGTGACAATAGTGACAATTCCATGTGATAATAGTGACAATGCCATGCCACCATGTGACAATTCCATGTGATAACAGTGACAATGCCATGCCACCATGTGACAATTCCATGTGATAATAGTGACAATGCCATGCCACCATGTGACAATTCCATGTGATAATAGTGACAATTACCATGTGACAATAGTGACAGTTACCATGTGATAATAGTGACAATGCCCTGCTACCATGTGACAATCGTGGTAATACCACGCATCATGGGACAATAGTGATAATTCCATGTTACCATGTGACAATAGTGATAATTCCATGCCACCATGTGACAATAGCGATAATACCAAACACCATAGGACAATAGTGATAATATGAAGCACCATGTGACAATAGTGATGAGTCCATGCTACCATGTGACAATAGTGACAATTCCATGTGATAATAGTGACAATTACCATGTGACAATAGTGACAGTTACCATGTGATAATAGTGACAATGCCCTGCTACCATGTGACAATCGTGGAAATACCACACATCATGGGACAATAGTGATGAGTCCATGCTACCATGTGACAATAGTCACAATGTCATGCTACCATGTGACAATCATGGTAATACCACGCATCATGTGACAATAGTGATAATTCCATGTTACCATGTGATAACGGTGCCTGTATTTTATTGGCATAACCAGCAATTCTACTTCAAGAAGTGGCGACAGAAGTTCTAATTGTCAATTAATAAAGTTGCACAAGTACCGAGAGGCCACACTTGTCCCCCACACATGGACAGGGCTGAACTACGTGGGTGATCTTAATCTCAGGCTTCTGAGGGATTGGAACCAATCTGCTGCAAATCAGGTTATTGCCAAACAGTAATTAGATCCCTCAGCAGAATGAGATTAGAGTCACTAATGCATTTGACCCTAAAAGTAACCCTGAGATTAATATACACGTGAAAGGAGGTTTCTTAGTTATATAAGATTTTTCAGTAAGATTGTGCAGAGAATAGCGGTGGCGTGTAAAATCTAACCATCCAATCAGAATTGTACAAGAAGCATGACTTCATGTTGTCTATTCCTTCTGTACAAACAGAAAAAGGGGGGGGGGGTCAGATGGAGGGGATTAGTCTGAATAGAGATGGCCAACTAGGATTGAGGGGAAAGCCAGGTTAGGTGGGAGGTAGAGGGTTGGCCAATGTGGAGTGGGTGATTTTTTGTGGAGATTGTTAGCTAAGATAGAGGAGATAGCCAGGATGGGGGGCAGTCATGTTGGATGGGGTGAGGGTGGTCAGCTAAGGGTAGGGATCAGCCCACATGGAGTAGGTGAGTTTTAATGGAGATGGTCCGCTAAGAAAATAGGATATAAAATATGGAGATCTAGGAAATAGCCTGAATGGAGTGGTGGGCAAGATATTGAAGGGAATGAGTCTGGCTGGAGATGGTCCTTTAGGATATAACATAGCCAGAATGGACTGAGGAGCAGCCATGTTGGAGGGGATGAGTTGTGGCGGAGATGGTCAGCAAGGATATAGGGAATAGCCTAAATGGGGTGGTGGGCATCCATGTTGGAGGGGGTAAGTCTGGGTGGAGATGGTCAGCTAGAATAGAGGGATTGGCCAGTATTGGGGAAAGGGGTTCTGCCAGGATAGAGGGGCTAGTGAGGATGTAGATAGTCTAGGATATAGGGAATAGGTAGAATGGGATGGTGGGCAATGATATTGGAGGGGATGAGTCTCTGTGGTGATGGTTAGTTAGGATAGAGCGATTGGAAATAGTGAGGTATTAGAAGGTCTAGGATAGAATGTATAGGCAGAATGGGGTGGGGGGTCATGGCAGAGTGGGTGAGTCTTGATGGAGATGATCAGCTATAATAGAAGATGGAAAACTATGATTGAGGACTGAGCTCAGTATGGAGTGGGTCACCACTGCAGAGCCAGTGATGCAGATGAGTTTGTGTTGATACCCTGTTTTTGTGTTGGTAGGCTGACATCACTTGATACAAGGACATATAAGAGAGAGACAATGAAGGTTCCAGAGAGGGTTGTGGTGTCTATGTTGCCTCTGGCACTCTCCAGGAGTACAATGTGCGCAATGAATACATCGGTGGTGTGTATGTACAACGTATTCCCTGCTCTGTGTCTACCTTCCTCCCCCAAAGTGGATTCATGACAAAGTGTCCAGGCCTCCGACGATTCAGGTCTTCCCTAATCCGTTGCCAGTTTCCTTCTGAGCCGTAATTAAGTTGCAGACATCAGGATTATGCTAATGATCACAATCTGCACATTAGCGATTGGCGAGCCCAGTATTGCCTGTTGGTTCTAATGAGCATGCAGATAGGGAAAACGGACTTATTTAGTTGTTGAAATTGGCTTGTTAATTAAGCGGGTCCCTCAAAGTGATCTCCACACCAGAACATGTATTGCCATGTCGCGGTGATGTTGTACTAACCGTGTACGGTCGTATTATGAGTCATGTCATGTGTTGATTTGTACGATCAATTATTATAGGCAGCTCAGCGCTCTGGGCGATATTATGCTTGTAGCAGTAAATTGTAAGGCAAACATATTAATAATTACTGAACTTCCCTCGGTCCCCGCCGCAAATTCGCTGGAGCCTGCTTGTCAAGCTGCAGTGAGGGACGTAAATGCTAAATTGACACGGCCTGCTTTCGGTCAGTGGCGCCGGAATGATGTATCGTTAAATGGTTTCTGATATTCTTCGGGCCTAGTGATCAATAAGTGGCTGCTGTGAGGAGAAGAGCCACTTTCCTCTTCATTCTTCTCCATTGGATTCACATTCTCGTTGCCTATCCGACCATCTTATTAAATAGGTGGAAACCCTCAACGAAGGACGCTATAGGACCGCTATAAATTATTCAATCTCCAATAAACTTCTAATTTACTGTCTTATCCGCTGCTGGCGGGTGCCATTCCCTACGGCAGATATCCTGAAGGTGACAACAGAAGAACATGCTATGCGCTAAAACAGCCCTAATAATCTCAAATGTCCATGTGAGAGGGGGGGGGGGCAACACGACAGAAGATAGATGTAG
>CM070043.1:33994003-34005359 GCA_036250615.1 Ptychadena robeensis | reverse complement strand
TGGAAGGTATATATCACTGCTATGTAGGGCCGGGTCCTCCCTGATAGAATACATAGTGAGGTAGAGAGGTAGGTTAGATAGATTTAGACCAAGAGGAAGGTGAGATAGATAAAGACCAATAGGTAGGTGAGATAGATTTAGACCCAGAGGTAGGTGTGATAGATTTAGACCAAAAGGTAGGTGAGATAGATTTAGACCAAGAGGTAGGTGAGAAAGATTTAGACCAAGAGGTAGGTGAGATATATATAGACAAAGAGGTAAGTTAGATAGGTTTAGACCAAGAGGTAGGTAAGATATATTTAGACCAAGAGGTAAGTGAGATAGTTTTAGACCGGTGGCTCCGTGGCTCCGTGGATAGTACTTTGCACTGGGGTCCAATGATAGTTCCTCAACCTGAACTCTATCCAAGCTGCTCCCATGGTATTGCTATGGGTGACCACCCAACGGACTTGATATGCCATGGTTTATTGTCGATTGGAAGTGCCACATGGACACCAGACTGACCATGTTAATCAGGTAACATATGACATAGTAGATTGCAAGCTCCTTTGAGGCAGTTAAGCCCATAGGTGGGCAGAGACCTGGTGGTCTGCCTGAACCCAGAGCAGAGTTTGTTTATAAACCAAACTCCCCCGAGCTGAGATCGGGCATACTTACCAATCCTCTGCGAGCCTGCAGCGACTCTAATCACTTCCGTGACGCCAAAGAGGGGGGGGGGGGGGGGGGGGTGGTGCCCTAGATGGTAGAAGAAATTTCCTGGCCCACATTGCTGGCGTCATCGATGTCGCAGGTGATGTGTAGAGGGGAGATGGGCTTTGATTGAGCTTTGATTGCCCGTACCGCGCCATTAAAAAACAATACGGTCATACCGCCAGGGATGGTAATAGGAAACTCAAGCACAAGCAAACTTCATAGCAGACCGGTGGGACACACTAATGGGAAAGACCCCATAAGGATATGGATTTTGTAAAGCGATGTGTAATATGTCAGCACTACATACAGTTGTGTTCAAAATTATTCAACCCCCTCTGAAATGGAGTGTTTTGGGCATTTTGACATTGATTGTGATCATTTCAGTCATCTTGGTTACAATGAAATTAAAGCGACGCGTGTAAGTCAGACAAATATAACATAACATTAATAATGAGATTACCACAAATGTCTTTTCTGTGTCGCATCATTATCAGTTTTATTCACCCCCCAAGTGACATTCGTTCTTAGTACTTAGTACAACATCCTTTTCTAGTTATAACAGCTTTTACACGTGAAGCATAGCGTGACACAAGTGTCTTGCAGCGATCTACAGGGATCTCAGCCCATACTTCATGGGAAAAAGCCTCCAGTTCAGTCACATTCTTAGGCTTGCGTGCTGCAACTGCTTTCTTCAAGTCCCACCAGAGGTTTTCAATCGGATTGAAGTCTGGTGACTGCGATGGCCGCTCCAAAATGTTCCAGCCTTTACTCTGCAACCATGCTCTAGTGGGCTTGGAGGGATGCTTGGGGTCATTGTCCTGGTGAAAGGTCCAACGTCTCCCAAGCCTCAGGTTTGTGATTGACCCCCCCACCATGCTTCACAGTAGGAACTGGAACCAATTTGGCATGTCGGCCTCTTCATATTGAACTGACTTCCATCAGAAAAAATATTTTGTCAGGTTTAGGTTCTCCCTGTGTTTTCCATCTTCACCGTGTGATTCGGAGTTATGCCCCGAGGTCCACGACCTTTATTCAACAAGCAGCCAGTGAGTGTTGTGTGAACAGGTTATTTATTGATTTATTTGCCCGGAGTGAAATTCCAAGCTGCATCTCATCTGGTCTATAAATCTCAGAATGATCTTCACGGGTCATGACCCCGGCCTCATCTTTACAATGACTGAACCACCGTAATGGTGTGATGTTTTCATGTAAGGAAGGTGTAATTGAGAGTGAATGATATTGGGAGGTAATAAAACAGACAAGTGGTGCCACCATCATTGACAGCCATCAAAATCTGGTCCAGACACATTTTCACTGTTCTATCTGTACTCAGGTTATCATCACTGGAAAGGCTGGGGGTGAAGACTACAAAAATGTGTTCTGGAGACAAGTTGCTCTAAAGAGGTCTTGGCAAGGGCATGGTAGTTCATGGACTATTCCTATGGCCATGCTAGGTTGGATCTGCTTCTAAGTCTGAGTGGTCAATAGGTCCTTTGCCAATGGTCACCAGACCATTGATGGCTTTGCAAGATTCCAAGCATTGAGTTACTGTAGGTGGCCAACCATAGAAGACAGAAGCCTGGGTTAAGGCTGTGGGTTGAATGCTTCTTTCCATATAGTGATCCTATGGTCCACACACTTAACTAAACACCTGATACCTTTTAGTAACCTGACCTTCCTGTCAGGTTGAAGGCCACAATTGTGTGTCCATTGGTGGAATGGATAGGGTTTCTGTGATCTTACCATCTTTTCAATTATTGAGCTACCGTAGGTGACCAACCATAGGAGATGGAATCCAGGTGGCTTAATTCTGTGGGTTCAAGGCCAAAAGCCTTGCTTCTTCCCACTGCACCTGAGATACAGGCTTAGTTCTGTAGGTTAAATGCTGCTTTCCATAGAGTGGTCCACATACCTAACTAAACACCTGATACCTCTCAGTAAAACTTCCTGTCAGGTTGAAGGCCACAATTGTGTGTACACGGGTGGAATGGAAAGGGTTTCATTCTTTCCAATTATTGAGTTACTCTAGGTGGCCAACCATAGGGGACAGAAGCCGGGCTTAATTCTGAGGGTTGAAGGCCAAAATCCTTGCTTCTTAGTTAGGCTTCCTGTCAGGTTGAAAGCCACAATCGTGTGTACACAGTTGGAATGCCAAGGTCAGAACTTAGCTCAATGGCAATCAGTGGCTTCTAACTATCCTGGACATATGTCCCGGAATACACATGAGACCACAACCCATAGATTAGGTAGATACACTACCTCCCATCCAGGTCTCACCCTTAGGAACCTCCACAACATTTAGATATAAATCACCAATGGACATCCTGTTGTGGCCTGAAGTAGATGAAGGCCACTTTCCCTGAAACAGGTTGGATGTTCTTTACTAACGAACACCTCATTACATCTACTTGGTGCTCCTCACCACACGGCTACCAATTAGCAAACCAAATGTCATCCATTGAAGGTTTCCATCTGCATGAAATCCCAAGCCGCACATCATAGATCAGTCTTCTAATCAAAATGTATTGATCATGTGTATTGAGGCAACCACAAAAAAGGCCAAACTTTGATGCTTTCCAGCCCTAGTAGAGCGCAGACATATGGTTGACCTACACTAGGGGGTGAAACACGTCAAAACGGTCTCATTTGTGGTTGTCTCCAGAGGTTTAATCAATTAAGCTTGATTTGAAGACAGATTCGTAGTGTGTGGTTTGGGATTTGGTTTTACATACCACACAGGGAAGTGATGGAAGAAGCCTAAACCTGTAGCTTGATCTCATTCTTGGTCTAGAAGGTTTATATCTATAATTCCACGGATTGGCCCTTCATCCTGTGTGTGCCTCGGAACTCTAGTTCTCCTTTACATTCATGCAATACTTTGGCTTCACCACGAGTCCCCTCACTGCACCCGCTACGCTACGTGACGTCTATGATTTCATGGCTTGACATCCACCCTCCGGGGCGGTATCTCTGCCAGTGCTTCTGAAGCACTTTAATTAACATTCAGCAAACCAATTAAGGTTGCAGAAAGCTAAATTCTGAGGGTTCAATGCTGCTGTCCATAGAATGCTCCTATGGTCGGAATACCTAATTCTTCTCAGTAAGACTTCCTGTTAGGTTGAAGGCCACAATTGTGTGTGCCTGGGTGGAATGGACAGGGTTTCCGTGATCTTTCCTTTTTTCCAAGTATTGAGTTACTGTAGGTGGCCAACCATAGGAGACTGACGCCAGGCTTAATTCTGTGGATTGAAGGCTGCTTTCCGTAGAATGCTACTATGGTCCACACACCTAACTTAACACCTGATAATTCTTTGTAAGACTTCCTGTCAGGTTGAAGGCCACAATTGTGTGTGCATGGGTGGAATGGATAGGGTTTCCGTGATCTTTCCTTCTTTCCAATTATTGAGTTACTGTAGCGGAGTCCGGACGAGGCTCTCCAGCCCCTCCTGTAGGGTGCTGTCTTGAGTCACCTACCTAGGGATCCTACTTGCTTATACCTACCTGACAATTATACAGTCGACATCGGCATCTAATCTTTTATCCAGCTACCAACATAGTGAATTGTGAGTATTACATACATAATAATTTTTTATACTAATATTGCTATTGTGCCACTGGCTTTTACTAACAGCACTATTGAGCCACCACTACTAGTACTTTTTAGTACTTTTTAATTGTATAACTATCGAGCTACTATGCCTAATGTTTTACGAATACTACTATCGAGCCACTATGCTTAATGCTCAGTGATATATCATTGCTATACATCATGTACTATGTTAAACTTTATGCTTACACCTACAAGTACCAACACTCATACCAACCCATACGTGCCAACTCAAGTGTATAACAATGTAACCATCATGCAACCAAGCATGTGTTTACACTTCTATATATTTCTGCATTGTCTTGTTTTTGCGAATAATATGATCACATGATGAATTAAGTTGATTACTTATATGCATTTGTACCTATATAATGTCGATCTATATGCACCTGTACTTAAACAATATCTATTATACTTAGACTAAACTGTCCCAAACCACCTCCCTGAGGAAGCCCTTGACGGGCGAAACGCGTCGGAGGATATATGGACCACCATTTGTATTCACTATACCAACCTTAAGGTCATACCGATGTTACTCTTTTGATACGTGCTTTTATCTGTACCGACATACCAGTGGCGCCGCGTGTGGCGCCATTTGTCTGCCGATATGTCTTTTTATTGTTAAATCAATGGTCCTTACCATAATTGAATAAAGACCTTTTAACTCAACTTATGTTTAAAGTTGGATGCCTGCAATTGCCATTTCTAGCGACCCTGGTTTCCAGGGATCAATGGGGTAATTATTTGCCCCATTTTTAGGGTTTCTTCATTTCTTTAGTATAATTTTTTGGCTAGGGCATATATCATTCAAGTACTACACAGACACCTCCCACCCCTTAGCCACTATTGTATTTCACAATTGTGTGTGCATGGGTGGAATGGACAGGGTTTCCCCGATCTTTCCTTCTTTCCTTCTTTCCAAGTATTGACTTACTCTAGGTGGCCAACCATAGGAGACTGACGCCAGGCTTAATTCTGTGGATTGAAGGCTGCTTTCCGTAGAATGCTCCTATGGTCCACACACCTAACTTAACACCTGATAATTATTTGTAAGACTTCCTGTCAGGTTGAAGGCCACAATTGTGTGTGCATGGGTGGAATGGATAGGTTTTCCGTGATTCTTCCTTCTTTCCAAGTATTGAGTTACTGTAGGTGGCCAACTATAGGAGATGTAAGCCAGGCTTAATTCTGTGGGTTGAAGGCCAAAAGCCTTGCTTCTTCCCACTGCACCTGAGATACACGGCCTCAATCCCCCGCTACGCTACGTGACATCTATGATTTTTCTTGGCTTGACATTCACCCTCCTGGGCCCTATCTCTGCCAGTGCTTCTGAAGCACTTTAAATAACATTCAGAAAACCAATTTAGGTTGTGGAAAGCTAAATTCTATGGGTTCAATGCTGCCGTCCATAGACTGTTCCCATGGTCGGAATACCTGATTCTTCTTAGTAAGACTTCCTTTCAGGTTGAAGGCCACAATTGTGTGTGCATGGGTGGAATGGACAGGGTTTCCTCGATCTTTCCTTCTATTCAAGTATTGAGTTACTGTAGGTGGCCAACCATAGGAGAAGTAAGCCAAGCTTAATTCTGTGGGTTGAAGGCCAAAAGCCTTGCTTCTTCCCACTGCACCTGAGAAACACGGCCTCAATCCCCCGCTACGCTACGTGACGTCTATGATTTCATGGCTTGACATCCACCCTCCTGGGCCGTATCTCTGCCAGTGCTTCTGAAGCGCTTTAATTAACATTCAGCAAACCAATTAAGGTTGCGGAAAGCTAAAGTCCCATGTATGCAATAAATATATAATAAAATGCATACATAGCTGGTGTTATATCACTCACAGCACAGAGCTACTATAAATAAAAGGTGATGAGTATCCAAAAATCTCCATACATGTATTGGTGGTCAAATGAAAGGGCCCGGGGCCACTAAGTGGTGATTAGGTTCTACAAGTGGTAACCTGGAAGGGATTCTACTCATATAGCTAGTTATTAACTTAAAGCAGATGTATACTCAAAATCTAAAAATACATATGTACAATTTAAGTTTATCTTCATTTAAAGTTTAAGTGTGACTTACCTCTGAGCTGGTATGATGGTGGCGTAGCGCTCCACAACCCTAAAAAAATCTACTTACCTCCTGTTCCCTGGAATCATATGAGAGATTCCATATTTATCTGCCAGGCTTCCAGGGGTAACTCAGGGTGCAATATCGGGATTGACCACCGGGGGCGTTTATAATGGTTTCCTATGGGGAAATCCCCATAGGAAACCATTATAAACGCCCCCGGTGGTCAATCCCGATATTGCACCCTGAGTTTTTAATTAGTCCTATTTGTTTTAATGAAAAAACAAGATTAGAAATTTACCCTTCTATCTCTGAGTTCCGTAGCAAAAGCCAGTAAGAGTAGAGGGGTTTATCTTTTTTATACATTCCTCCCTATTATTGGCACTTCTAGTGCCATTCATGTAACCATCATTTTCTAGTGGTTTCTCTGCTCTAGAATTGTGTGTGGATAGGAGGTGGGTACCAGTAATCCAATCTTTCTTCTCAACATAAAATAATTAATTTCTGGTAGTACATTAAAGCAAAATTCCAGAGTAAACACACAATTACGCTTACAGTGAGTCTCCGGCACCAGTGGAAGGGTTATTGGTTGTTTTTGTCTTTGGGGCGATCCATTCTCTAGAAGTATGGCCATATCAACCGATGAATTGCATGTAATAATTGTTTGGGTCCAATAACCACACTCCATGCAACCATGCATGCCAATGGCTCAATGGTTGGACACAAGAGATGAAGTCAGGGAATGGAGTAGGACCACAGCAACCATTGAAATGCATCGAATAATTGTTGGGTCCAAGAATCACACTCCATGGAACCTAATGGGCAATGATTGGACATAAGGGGTCTACAAAATGAGGCCAGGGAATGGAGTAGGACCATAGCAACCAATGAAATGCATTAAATAATTGGTTGGGTCCAAGAATCACACTCCATGTAACCATATGTGTCAATGGTTGGACATGAGAGGTCTACAAGATGAGGTTAGGGAATGGAGTAGGACCATAGCAACCAGTAAAATGCATTGAAAAATTGTCCGGGGCCAAGAATCACACTCCATGCAACCATATGGGTCAATGGTTGGACATGAGAGGTCTACAAGATGAAGTCAGGGAATGGAGTAGGACCATAGCAACCAGTAAAATGCATTGAAAAATTGTCCCGGGCCAAGAATCACACTCCATGCAACCATATGGGTCAATGGTTGGACATGACAGGTCTACAAGATGAGGTAAGGGAATGGAGTAGGACCATAGCAACCAGTAAAATGCATTGAAAATTTTTCCGGGGCCAAGAATCACACTCCATGCAACCATATGGGTCAATGGTTGGACATGGGAGGTCTACAACATGAGGTCAGGGAATGGAGTAGGACCACAGCAACCATTGAAATGCATTGAATAATTGGTTTGGTCCATGAATCAAACTCAATGCAACCATATGGGTCAATCATTGGACAAGGGAGGTCTACAACATGAGGTCATGGAATGGAGTAGGACCATAGCAACCAATGAAATGCATTTAATAATTGGTTGGGTCCAAGAATCACACTCCATGCAACCAGATGGGTCAATGGTTGAACATGGGAGGTCTACAAGATGAGGTCAGGGAATGGAGTAGGACCATAGCAACCAGTAAATGCATTGAAAATTTGTCCGGGGCCAAGAATCACACTCCATGCAACCATATGGGTCAATGGTTGGATATGGGAGGTCTACAACATGAGGTCAGGGAATGGAGTAGGACCATAGCAACCAATAAAATGAATTGAAAAATTGGTTGGGTCCAAGAATCACAGTCCATTCAACCACGCATGTCAAGGGGTCAAAGGTTGGACATAAAGGATGATCTACAGGATGACATACAGGTTGGTCTACAGGATGAGGTCAGGGAATGTAGTAGAACCATAGCAACCAATGAGAGAGGGCCAATAGAACATTACTGTAACACATGTACGTGAACTCCTAAGACCTGATTTTACTAGAGCTCCACTTGAAATCCTAACCTGAATGTTATGTAGTCATTCATTACTGTAGTGCTTGTCCCTAATGGCAAAGGTCCAAATTCGACCTGATTGAAAAGTATTTATATCTGCCAGGCATTGCTGGTGTCTCCAGATGACCCCAGACGCTGGAGTCTACTGTAGTCCATCCTAAGGCCAATCCAATCCAGTACTTTGAGTTTGGTTGAGCGTCATGGAATTGCAATGAACAATTGGCTGGGTCCAAGTACCACACCCCATGCAATCATGCAAGCCAACAGGTCATCTCACAGAAATCCCACACTCTCAGGATAAAAGTCTAAAAACCATTATTGGTGGAATAACAACAACATGGGATCCATCTTCCTGAAGCTACTCCACCCTCTAGCGCGTTTGACCTATCATACGGGCTTAATGGCAGAGTTATGTGTTGATAATTCGGGTTTTTGGTCACCAGGGATAACAGGGAAGTCTGTGTATTGGAGTGCGGACAACTGTTTTGTGCCGGGTGGGTCACAGGTTGGATGTGAGAGGTCTACAGCATGAGGTCATGCATGAGGTTAGTTTAGATCTACTTTAGGGACTTGTTACTGCTTCCAACCATTCAACTGCCCACCACTTTCATCTTCATATTGCTTTTAGCAGGTTTACCATTCATAGTTGGTCTGTGCGGAGAAGTATATTCATCAGATAAGTCTATATTTCCTCGTCCACAACACAAGTAGTATGGATGGTCCGGCCTCTCCGGTATAATAGACCATAAATCATATCCCGTGAAGGCTCTACAGTAAGAGAACACCACACACTCCTTCTGCTCATCTCCCAGCTGAATACAATACGCAATGCACATTAAACAAGGTTCAGGGATCACACAAAATAGAAGCCTCCGAGCCTCCAGGAACCCGGCCGCTGCATTAAAAGGAAGCCGTGTACAGAGATCCACCAGCGATGGTGATGAATAATGATACCGTGTACAGCTCATTCCTGTCACTTGGTAAACAGAACACAAGATGCATTGTAAATCAGAGTGGGAGTTCTGGCCCTAAAAGTCTTATTCCTTCAGATTCCACTCATTACCAGCGCCCTAAAACCCCTATGTAATGCAGGATCTGTGGTTCTGCTTTATATAAAAGGTTGCTGAGGGAATAATTAGGAGCCTTAAATAGACCTGCTGCCACTTAGTTAGATGGCTGACCCCTAAAACGCATCCCATTGATCTAACTGAACACTGAGTGTGACTCTAACTAAGGGAAGAGCTCCCTACAAAGCCTGTAACCAGGAAGTGATATAATCCATAAACAGGAAGTGACATCATCCTGATATTGCTGGAGAGACATGCACACATGGCAACTCCTATCCCAATGAATGGAAGAAGGAGGGCTCAAGTAAGTTCAACCATAAAAAGAAAGATTGGATAACAGGTACTGTCCACACACAATTTTAAAGCAAACCAACCACCAGAAAATTATGATTATATGAATGGTAGTAGATGTGCCGATAATAGGGAATAGTGATGGCTGAACTTCAGCCAGGTCTGTCCACGAACAGGCGGATCGGACCTTTAAAAAAGTCTGACATCAAAAAAAAAAGCAGAAGTGACGTCACTTCTGGTACCTGGAACGCACAGTTCCCTGTTTCAATATCCGGTCACTTCCGATTCCAGGGAACAGCAGGTGAGTATATTTTTTTAGGATCATGGAGCCCTAAGCCACCATCATACTAGCTCAGAGGTAAGTCAAACTTTAATATTACATATACATTTTATATATATATATGTATATTGAGTATACATCTGCTTTTAGATCACTCAAGGAAATGGCAGAAGAATGGTGTAAAAGGGTCGATAATCCAGTCTGTATGTGACCTACAAGGATTGTGGTTGGATACCCCATTGGGCTAGCCCCCAGGTGCCCAACCATGCGGCCCTTTGGGTATTCTTCAGCGGCCCCCTTCAGTCCTCCACTTGCAGGCCCAAAAACCTAACTGTTAATGCATAGGGCATAGGAACTCACCTGTCCACCGATCCCTGCTTATGTGAAAGTCAATCAGCGACACAGACGGCAGTGAGTCACTCGCCTCTCCTCCTCTTCCCACTCTAAGAAGACGTGTTGGTAGGGGATTGGCGGACAGATGAGTCCCCACAATCCCACTAATGAATGAGGAACGATTTCTTCATTATGAAATGCTTATTAGATAGATTGAAAATGTTAAGTTCGGCCCTTAAGTGATGCTGAGGCTTGTGGCCCTCTATACCAACTCAGTTGCCCACCACTGGGCTAGCCAATACCAGACCCTCTCCAGCCATAACATGACTATCTAGCTTCTAATGCACACAGTGTTCAGAGTTACCAGCACAGGAGAGGAACCTGTAAAACACAAAAGATTCAGAGTTTAATTGTGGACACTGAACGGTGTTTAATTGTTTCAATAATGAAGAACATTAAACTGCAGTAAAACGAGCGATGAAGAGCCCTCCCAGAATAATAACACATAGGAGCTTCCGTGATGGACGAAACCTCCCGTATACAAGCATCATAAATCTCAGAGCGAGGAGCTGACAATCCTACAATGGACCTATGGAGTGACAACAACAACCAAAGGAAGCTCACTTATCATCCGAGTCTTGGGTTCCTTTGTTGGGGCCTTCAAGACTGAGAATCCATCTATGAGGACGTCCCTCATTGTCTACGTCTTGTAGAAGTTTATTGGCATCTTTTAATGAACAGGTTCTGCTCTCCACTCCATTGTCTATTCCTTCCTTTGTCTTATCTCCAAGTTATAACTATTTGTCTGTTACCCAACGCGATGAGAGATGAACAAACTGGACCACAAGAACTGAGGTTTGGCCCAATTCGCTTTGGCCTGGAGATGGACCTTGGCTGTTCTGGTCACTGCCTGCTGGTGGCACTGTGATTGCCCATCTATGGGTTGGTCCCACACCAGCAGGTGGCTACCTGCAAGCGTGGGCTGGGTGGAGCTCATACCTTCCTCGTTAGCTTAGGGCTATTTAGG
>CM070043.1:33939027-33955342 GCA_036250615.1 Ptychadena robeensis | reverse complement strand
TCTATCTATCTATCTATCTATCTATCTATCTATCTATCTATCTATCTATCTATCCTAAATGGAGCTGCAGCCCCAGGGAGGAGGAGTGAGTGGGACACAAGGAAGATTTGGCTCAGACAGGGAGGGTATAGGAAGTTTGGGGTTTACTTTATGAGGCCTGTGCTTTGCATAGTAACGGGAGGTTTATATAATTGTCATATAAAAGCCTTTTATTATTCCTAACATGATATATTATTATAAAAATATGTATTAGATATTAAAAAGAAATAATGTTGCAATTATTTATTGTTATTATAATTGATCATTTTAGTAATGATTTTATAATATTATAATGACAATCATAATTTGTAAAGTTTGCAAAATCAAATCATTTCAATGCATTGAGTATAAATGATGTGGATATGGGCCAGCCAATCAGGCGCCGCCTTTCATTCATCCGGTTACAGAAAACCGAAGTGGTTACTTTGTATAAATTCTTTTCCTCTTTTCTAAATCTCAGTTTTTCTCCGGTCACTGAGGGTGAAGCTGCGGAGATTTCCTCATCAGAGAAGCCCACTCAAGGTGATTTGTGGACGAGAAGCAGCTGGAGGGGTAATAACAAGGCTGGCTGAGCAGGAGACTTCCAGCATGGCGCCAAACCTAAATGACAAGTCACGCCGCAAAAGGTACGGGCCGGAAATTGAAGTGCCGGCGTCTCCTGTGCCAGGCTGAGTCATAGTGTGTGGATTATACCAGCGAGGGTCTTGTGAGTCCGCTATGGCAGGTGCCAAGGTTCCCTGTCTATGGGGGCAGTGACGGTTTTAGGTATGGACAACCTGGGTGGTTGCCATGGGCAGCATTATGGCGGGGGCGGCATCTGGACATCAGAAATAGTTTCTCATGCCCAAATGTCTCCCCCTGCTCCCCCACAGCGCGCCTGGCTATCCTCGTACCCACACAGGAAGAGAGAGAAGGAGTAGACTCAACCCCCTTGGGGGCTTGGGGTGGATGGGAGGTGAATAGAGTCCGTAACAGAGTCGCACCTCACAAGCAGCCCCCCCCCCGGGGGTGAGACCCTGAGGGGGCAGCGTGCCAAGCTCCCTAGGTCTGCCCCGTGCAGGGGCATGAGAAATGGGTCTTTATGCCTCAATATGCATCAATCGATTTCCATATGCCAGGCCATGGTAAGTCACCGCACCGGTAAACCCAATGCAGTCAAATGCATTGCACAGGTAAGTATTCAATTCTTCTATCATTTCCTCTTTGGCAGATTGTAGGATGGAAGCTCAGGTTTAACTAAGGGTTAAACCGTTTGGGGAAATTTTAGCTCATTTCCTGTGCTAGAGATATAACAGAAAGGGAGAGGAACACTTAACCTTGTGGGGGAATCCATAAAAAAGGGCAAATCTGCCTATGCTCACAAGTCTGCAGATACCCCAAGGCTCCCTGGGGATAGGTAAGTATCCCCGAGCGTAGATCAGGGTGAGTTTGCGGGCTATTTGTAGCAAATGCCCAGGAGGTTAAATGAAAATCCTCTATTATAGGAATATCTCCAATGTACCCCCCCACCCCATTCCTTCTCTGTGTTTTCCTGGATTCCCTGTTGAATTCTTCCATCACTTTGAGGTGATAAGGATCGCCATGTTTGAGAGTAGACACTCATAGAACTTGATATACGCCATATCTCCAATATGGTTTACCTTGATTCCATCTGAAAGTGAAAGTATCTCAAATGAACCCGAAACCTGGAATTTAATAGACTGATGGCAACTAGTCATTAGATGTGGTGCCTGTATTTTATTTAGGCCCTTTCTCTTATTTTCCTTTGTTGATCCTGCCACTTGCACACTCTGTCTGGGACCCGACCCGACACTACAAAGCAGTGATATATACCTTCCAATCACTATGTATTCTATCAGGGGTATCCCTAGCACTACAGAGCAGGGATATATACCTGCCAATCCACTCTGTATTCTATCAGGGAGGACCGGACAGGCACTAGCATAGCAGTGGATATAACTTCCAATCACATGTATTCTATAAGGGAGGCACTCGCCACTACATCGACAGTGATATAACCCTTCCATCAGCTATGTATTCTATGAGGGAGGACTCGGCACGACATAGCAGTGATATATACTTCCATCATATGTATTCTATCAGGGAGGACCAAGAAACTAATAGCAGTGAGATTACCTTCCAATCACTAGGTATTCTATCAGGGAGACCCGGCCACTACATAAGAAGTGACTATATACCTTCAAATCACTAGCGTTTCTATAAGGGAGGACTCGGAAATACCATAGCAGTGATACCCATACCTTCCCCCCCCCACACTATGTATTTATCAGGAGAACCAGGCCACTACACATAGCAGTGATATATACCTTTCCAATCCGCTATGTATCCTATCAGGGAGGATCCCTGGCACTACATAGCAGTGATATATTTACCTTACAATCTCACTATGTATTTTTTTCTATAAGGAGGACCCAGCATACATGGCAGTGATATTACTTCCAATCACTATGTAGTCTATAAGGGAGGAACTCCTGTTCCTTCCTTCCAACTCAGATCCAGGACCCTGAAACAAGTAAATGGCAAACAGTCGCCCTATTACCTTTCCCGGAATCAGTGCCCTTTCTTACCCTGTGGGGGGCCTATGCAGTTTTCTTGTATAATCGGAGGCGAAGGCGGGGGGGGGGGGTATATGGCTGCTTATTGGAAAGAAAAACGAGAACATAGTGCTCCTCCTCCTCTGCCCTCAAACACACTGCAGGACCTCAATATAATAAGCAGTGAGGCAGGGCAAGGACATGGATTTTAAGGAATTACATGGAGGTGCAACGGGGGACAAGCA
This sequence comes from Ptychadena robeensis, assembly GCA_036250615.1. Lineage (NCBI taxonomy): Eukaryota > Metazoa > Chordata > Amphibia > Anura > Ptychadenidae > Ptychadena > Ptychadena robeensis. The sequence continues at coordinate 33,952,503 of CM070043.1, read as the reverse complement.
GAATCGTAGTCAGGAACAAGCTAGTACAGTTAGCCGATGGTTGTCTGGTAAGCAATGCGCTGCACAAAGGTGGTCCTTGGTATACAAAGCCAAAGGGTTGGCACACGGGGTTAAAGAGCAAGATATTGTCCTGGAGCACAATAATTGGCCGTGAGGCAGGGCAAGCACATTACCTTTCCTAAGAGATTACATAGCTGGGGCAGGTGGGGAGCAAGCAGAGACCGGTAGTCAGAAACAGCCCATGTTCATATGTATGGTGACCGGAAGCAATGGGAGAGAAGAAGGAGTAGTTGGGCTAATGCAACAGGCCCCCACTGGTGGTTTTAAAAAGAGTGCAAAGAAGCAATGTTATATGTAAGGAGCACAATATTCTAGCCAGGTGGCAGGGGCCAAGGGTCATGAATTTATAGGAAGTACCTGGACGGGGCTGGCGTTGGGAGCAAGCAGAAGTTTAGTCAGGAACAAGCATAAGTCAGGAGCCGATGGCTATAGTAACCAAATGAAGGCAGGAAGAAGAGTGTTGGGTAATACGAAGCCAATGGCAGGTTACACCGGGTGCAAGATCAAAGAATTGTCAGAAGCAGTACGCAGGGCAAGGAATGGCTTTATAGGAAATTAAATGGGACGGGGCCAGTGTGGGGAGCTAAGCAGTAAGCGTGTAGGACATGCAGAAGGTCGTAGCCGATGGTGTTTGCGGTAAGACATGGAGCAGGACAAAGAGTAGTTGGGGTAATTAGGAAGCAAGGTTAGGTCCCACGAGTGGAAGCAAGAAGCAAGATATGGCAGGAGCAGTAGGCAGGGCAAGGGACATGGCTTTTATAGGAATTAAATGGGAGGGCTAGGTGGGGATTCAAGCAGAAGCCTTAGTCAGGCATGACCAAAGGGAGTAGACAATGAGTTGTCCGTTAAACAATGAATAAAGGGAAGTTGTAGTTGTAGCTAGTCAATATGAAGCCATTGGTCGGTTACACGGATGCCCAGTGAAGCAAGCTCATTTGGCCAGGAGCAGAGGGCCAGGGCACGGACATGGCGTTTATAGGAATAAAATGGGACCAGGGCCACGTGGGGGAGCTAAGCAGAAACGTAGTCAGGAAGGTCAGTAGCCGATGGTGTGCGGTAAGCAATGGAGCAGGAAGAAGAGTAGTTGGGTAATATGAAGCCAAGGGTAGGTGAGGCAGGGCAAGGACATGGCTTTTATAGGAATAACATGGGAGGGGCCAGAAGTTCAGGGTTCAATGAGAAACTGGGTAACAAGGTATCTCAGTACAATGGATCAGACAAGGCACCAAACTAGACGTGCAGGTGGCTCAGCAGATAGAGCTGCACACGCAGCAATCCCTGACAGTCGTCCTCAGTATTTGTTTCCTTTCTTTTTTTTTTCTCTCTCCTGATGATGAAAAATGACAGCGGGAGTCAGGAAAGTTAACCGTGAACGTTACGTAGCAGAACCGAAGGCTGTAACAGCTGTGCTAAGGAAACCCAACGTGCATTCCACTCATTACAGGAAAGATGAACCATATAGAAACTCAATTAACAAGTAGATGAAAAAGAAAATTAAAGGAACTGAGTCAGTGTACAGCAAACGACAGCGGGGACTGGCAGCGCCAAGCCTCATCTGTCACCGAGGAAATCAGTCCATGGAAAGTACATCTGTCGGACTAATCAGAGCAAAATCCACCGCGCCCCGCCATTGTCCTACCGCACGGAGAAAAGAAATACTCGCACAAAGACCTCCGGGGAGAGCGGGAAACTTCTACGTCGGCAGGAAACTCGAGAAAAGTTTTAATTCCTGCCGCCGCTTTCATGGTCACGTTACTCGATGAGACATATGGTGGCGCCAATCTTGTGTAATGGCTCTGACTACCCATTGGGGCTTCCCGAAATATCAAATCTGCTGTTTTCAGAATGATACAAAACAGTTTGGCGTTGAATGGCGGATTGGGATTGGACGATTCATTCAATTTAGATTTGCTGAATTAAACTCAGAAAGCTTGGTTGGCGTCACGTATCGGATTCTGTGTAATGTAGAGATTTTTGTATTTGAATGTGATTTTTTTTCAGCAAAACCTCAGCCAATCCATCCGGTTGGTAGAATATTGGGCAATGGTATGAATTGATTACCGAAAAGCCAATGTCAACAAAGTGTTAAGCTAGGCATACACGGGTCATACACGATACCAGTGCAATTGATCCGCAATCGATCACATAGGAATCGACGTGCACCACCGGACAGAGGAGGAGGCGCCATGCCTGTGTAGTGTAAACAGACATGCTAGGCTCCACCCCCTTCCCCTGGTCTCACAGGCTGGGTGTTGTGTGGGGTGGGGGGTCCCACTCTCCCCGCTGCTTGTCAGATCGGTGGTCCATGTTGTAAACTATTTTGATAGCTCACAACACTGGCTAGGAGCTGCTGACAGGCTGCGGAGACAGCTGCTTGTCAGATCGGTGGTCCGTGTTGTGAGCTATTTTGATACCGGAAAATAGCTCACAACACTGGCTAGGAGCTGCTGACAGGCTGCGGGGACAGCCAGACAGAGGAGGGGGTGGGCATGCCTGTGTAGTGTACACAGTTGTGCTAGGCTCCCCCCCTTTCCCCGGCCGGGAGCTGATCACAGGCTGGGTGTAGTTTAGGGGAGGGGGTCCGACTCTCCCCGCTGCTTGTCAGATTGGTGTCAGTGTTTTGAGCTATTTTGATACCGAAAAATTTCTCACAACACTGGCTGAAAGCTGCTGACAGGCTGCTGGGACAGCCAGACAGAGGAGGGGGGCCATGCTTGTGTAGTGTACACAGCTGTGCTAGGTTCAAACCCGTTTCCCCTGCCGGGAGCTGATCACAGGCTGGGTGTAGTTTGGGGAGGGGGTCCAACTCTCCACGCTGCTTGTCAGATCGGTGGTTATTTTAATACCGGAAAATAGCTCACAACACTGGCTGGGAGCTGCTGACAAGCATATGTAAAAGCTGGACAGAGGAGGGAGCCTTGCCTGTGTAATTTGGGTCACTTGTTATGCAGTCTGGATTTATTGGGGGGGAGGGGGGCGAGAAACTTTAATCCATACCAATCCATACCACACGATAGGTGTTTCCTTTTAGCTCCTGTAATCTGCGCTGAGCTTCCATACAACGCGGGGTCACACCTATCTCTAGGACCAGGAAGTCACTGCGCTCTTCTGCTGACATTTCAGAGTGATAGGCGCCAACGAAGCACAAACGGATTAATTCGAATTAGCAGGGATATTGTCAAAGTAAATGATGCGCGTGCGACGTGTTACACATTCCACTAGACACGTTCAACCAATTACCTTTCATCCTGCTCGCTGACAGTAATCCCAGGAGTCACAGGAAGTCACAGGAAGGGTGAGCGATACAAACAATGCAACATCTGAGCACATCTGAGCACAATCTATCTATCTATCTATCTATCTATCTATCTATCTATCTATCTATCTATCTATCTATCTATCTATCTATCTATCTATCTATCTATCTATCTATCTATCTATCTATCTATCTATCTATCTATCTATCTATCTATCTATCTATCTATCTATCTATCTATCTATCTATCTATCTATCTATCTATCTATCTATCTATCTATCTATCTATCTATCTATCTATCTATCACAGAATACATAGAACTCAAAGATGAAGTGAATAATGTCAACAGGTTGGCAGTAGGTGAACTTGTGAGGGAAAAAATGGGCAAGGGTCAGGATCGGAGACTTATGGTGAGAACCATATTTTGGTAGCTAAAGAGGGTTGATCAGACCAACTCCCAAACGGTAGTGTGGTAGCCGAGGTGGGGTGTTCCTGGTGTACAATGGTTATTACATACGAAGGTAGATTACTGGCAAACTGCCAATGGGGTCAATGGCCTCCAGGACTCCAGAAGTCCTGTGGAGTAAAAAAAAGTCAACAGAGACCCAACCTCTAGAACCTAAAGAATCTGCTGTTAACCATGTGGACCAAAGAAGCACAGGGCACCTCCATAGGTCCTGTGGAGTCAAAGCTGCTTTGTTGGGCCAAGGTGGTCCCATGCTATCATAGACAGGTGGTTTTCATTGAATACAGCCATTTTTAAAGTACCCTTCTTTTGTATGAAGGTCCAGGTAGACAACTGGCAAACTGCTGCTGACCCTTTGGTCTGAGAAAGCACAGCACACCTCCAGAAGTCCTGTAGAGTGCATGCCTTGACGGGTCAAAGTATCTTTGTTGGGCCAAGGTGGTCCCATGGTATCGTAGACAGGTGGTTTTATTTGAAACAGGACAAAGGTAGACATCCAACAAACTGCCAATGGGGTCAATCTACCCAAGGCTTAACAATACCTATGGTGATGAAAACATGTATAAAGCCAAAAAAGCCCAGGTTGACCTCTGTCCACTGCCAAAGGCACCTACAAATGGTCTATAGGTATCACATGGAGGGATTGAAGATGGTATCCTGGACTAATGAGTCATGTTTTCTTTTACAGCATGTAGATATTCAGATACTTGCACACTGATTACCTGAAAAAAAAGTCAACAGAGATCCAACCTGACCTCTAGAACCTAAAGAATCTAGTAATGACCCTCTGGTTGGAGAAAGCACAGGGATACCTCCAGAGAACCTGAGGAGTCCATACCTTGATAAGTCAAAACTGCTTTGTTGGGGCAAGGTGGTCCCATGGTATCGTAGACAGGTGGTTTTCATTTGATACAGGTCCTCTTTAAAGTACCTTTTTTTGGACAAAGGTCCAAGGTAGACAACTGACAAACTGCCAATGGGGTCAATAGCCCCCAAGGCTTAGCAATACCTACGGTGATTTTTTTTTTTTGGAGCCAACAAAGCCCAGATTGACATCTGTGTGACCTCTTTTACAGCATGTAGATAATCGGATACATGCACACTGATTACCTTACAAAAGTCAACAGAGACCCAACTTGACCTCAAGAACCTAAAGAATCTACTACTGACCCTCTAGTTTGAGAAAGCACAGGGATACCTCCAGAGGTCCTGTGGAGTCCATGCCTTGATGGGTCAAAGCTGCTTTGTTGGGCCAAGGTGGTCCCATGGTATCGTATGGTATCCAAGGCTTAACACCTACGGTGATAAAAAAATTTTTGGAGCCAACAAAGCCCAGGTTGACCTCTGTCCACTGCCAAAGGCACGTACAAATGGTCCATAAGTATCACATGGAGGGATTGAAGATGGCATCCTGGACTAATAAGTCATTCCTAACCTAAAAAGAGTCAACAGAGACCCAACCTGACCTCTAGAACCTAAAGAATCTGCTAATGACCGTCTGGTCGGAGAAAGAACAGGGTACCTCCAGAGGTCCTGTGCAGTCCATGCCTTGATGGGTCAAAGCTGCTTTGTTGGGTCAATGCTATCTTAGAAAGTTTTAATGGTATACAGGTCCTCTTTAAAGTTCCTTTTCATCTTGACAACCAAAAATCACAAGAAACTCTGACCTGCCTCCGCCACGAAATGTCAAACCTCTTAGCATCTTCTTGGGAGTGTACGGAGCTCGCGGCAGAACCTTTTCTTTTTCGGATAATTAATGGTGGAAGTGCGACGTCTCAAGGTGCCCTCTGGATGCTGTTTCCCTTGTTTTTTTTTTGCCATATGTTTCCCCGTCTCGGCTCTCCGGCGTTATATAATTGTGTTCGGCTGAGTACAAAGCTTGAGCGTACACTTTTTATGGCGGTGGTTGCGCTTTAATCCTGCCGGGTAATTTCTCTTCTTATTCATACCATTTCCTCCACGCATAAAAAAAGGGAACGGAGGAGTGAGTAACGAAACGAAAATGTAACAAGGACGTTAGACAAAAATAAAATGTTCTTCCTGGACATTTAGGGCCCCCTACACACGTAGCGAGCGGGGGCCGACAGACGAGCAACGGAGACATCATCAGGCTGCACCCCGTCGCTCAGAGTATCGGCGGGCACCCCCATTGGCATTTCGGCAGAGATTTACAGACATGTCCGTTCTCTGGCGGGTGCCCACACGGGGTGAAAGATCACTGACGCCCCATGTGGACACCTGCAGTCGATTTTGCCGTGAACGCTTAGGCACATTGGTAGGCTGAAAAATTAGCCGTGGCTCGCTACATATATGGTATGGGGACCTTTAATGGACTAAACACCAAGTCTGTACCCCCCCTCCCCATAGGTAATTGGAAGTTCTTTATTCACAATTGTATTAAAAATCTAAGGTAGAGGATGAAGCGTTGCCCGCGGTAACTCACTGGAGCAACCAGGTCCTTTTTCGGATCCCTATGTTCCAATCACTGTCACACACAATGTCACACACAATGGGTTAGGGGTTAACATTTTACTAAAGGGAGTATGTACAGTCACATTCACCATCACCCATAAGGCAGGGATGGGGTTCAAGCGTAGGGTCTATGTTGCAAACAAAACCTAACCAGCTGCTAGAATAGTGGAGGCTAATGCTCTTACCCAGGATCTGAAGAACAGGGGGTCCAGTGGAGGTAGAGAGGGGAGGTATGCTGCTTCTCACCCTGGCTGATATGGCACCTCCTTGGAATCTACTTCACCCACTCGGGCAAGATCAAAGAGAGACTGCCCTGGTCCAAAGGGGATCTCTGTCATTCGCCATGGATGGATGTGGACGGCGGCGGGGGACCCAGAGAGAGGGGTTCAGGAGTTGCTGGGCAGATAACGAAAGCAAAAACTAGGAAAAGGAGCCATGATGAGTGCAGTGACGTAAGTGGCTTCGGTTTGCCAGTAATTAAGATGCTGGTGACATGAATGAAAATGTGAGGTATGGGGTTTTTTTGTGTAGCAGCTTTCCAGGATGTAAACTGCTGACAGGTGAGTAATGTGTTGCCCACAGTAACTCACTGGAGCAACTAGGTCCTTTTCTGATTTTTAGGATGTTCCAATCACTGTCACACACGCTGTCACACAGTAATTGAATGTCCACAGCTGGTTAGGGGTTAACTTTTCACTAAAGGGAGTGTATACAGTCACATTCACCATCACCTATAAGGCAGGGCTGGGGTTTAAGCGTAGGGTCTCTGTTGCAAACAAAACCTAGCCAGCTGCTAGAATAATGGAGGCTGCGGCTCTTACCCAGTAGGTAAGAACAGGCGGTCCAGTGGAGGTAGAGAGGGGAGGTATGCTTCTTCTCACCCTGGCCGATATGGCACGTCCTTGGAATCCGCTTCCATCCACTTGGGCAAGATGAGGGAGAGACCGCCCTGGTCCAAAGGGGATCTCTGTTTTGTATAGCAGCTTTCCAGGATGTAAACTGCTGACAGGTGAGTAATGTGTCTATTTAATCTATGTGTAGGTTGTTTTTTTCAGTTTAAAACCGCTTTAAGAAATATCATAAATCAGCTCTTTAATAAACTGTGTGTTCCCCATAGAAGAAATTTCCCCTCACTTCCTGTCAGAACAGGAAATCCCCCTTACCTATATTAAACACATGCTTCTGTAATGGATTTGACTTCCCTTGACAACAATAGAATATAATTCACATTACTGAACTATAAATAATATTATTCTAATGAATATATGTAATAATATTTAAGTAAACTCCAGACAGCTATACAATATAGAGGAATGCATTTGCATATTCATTAGAAGATAATTAAACATACTCTCACATGGAGCACAAGCACCTGAATCCATCCTAACTATCGCCCTGGCACATGTATTATACGTACATTTCATGAAATTCCACTACAATGAATAAAGTGTCTCCTATGGGGTGTCTGCGGATCCTGAGGAAGCCATAGTGGCGAAACACGCTTGACCCCAGACTAATCTTGAGTTGGTGGGCCCAAGAGAGTTGTGTAGCGTGCTGGAGGGAGAAGGAGGAGATGATAGAGGAGTGGCGTGTACAGTCGTGTTCTATTGCTGCACCCGCTATGACACTACAACAGGTAACACAGAGTATTTCAGAAGGCAGACGATCCAAATGCCTAGACAGTGGGGATTCTGCCCAGTAACGGGGGAGGTACTGATGTGTCACCCAGGGTATAAATATAGATTGATAGTAGGAGCCCAAGGTCTTTGACAGCTTGCAGCACTTGTGCCAAGTTTCTGGGGACTTTGCCATGACTTTCTCTGGGTTCAGGCCTGTCCACCAGGCTTGAGGGACTGCAAAGATCATCACTACCATGTAAGTGTCACTTCCCTACTGGAATATGGGTAGAGAGAGGAGGACACTCCCTTATACAGAACATTACATGGATTAGAGAATATTCTCCACTTACTTTTGCAGACTACAGCACCTCTCCAACTGGATTATAGCCTCAGCCAAGTACCCTACAGACTGTACCCTATCTCTGGGCTAAGGAATAGTGAAAGACTGTATATATTCCTGTATACAGTGTTGGGAATCACACTCAAATGGCATCTGTAAATGAAGTAAATCTACCAAACATGTCTCTTTAGGGCTTCCTGCCTGTATTTATTTGCCAACAGTCCACAGAAAACTCGCCCTCGCAGGGGTAATGGCAATCCAAAAAAAGAAACAAAAGTCGCTTGAAAATACCAAGCCTCCTGGCTTTCAAATGTTCAACATAGACCGTTGTCCTATACTCTGATTCCCAGCAGCAACAGGCCAGGGCCCCACACTCCCTGTGAGCCCCTCCCTTGTATTCACTGCTCTAGCAGGCCAGGGTCCCACACTCCCTGTGAGCCCCTCTGTATCCATTGCTCCAGCAGGCCTTGGTCCCACACTCCTTGTGTGCCCGCTGTCTCCTACTTTGTCAGCAGTTGTGTCTCCAACTTCTATCAGGAACACTGACACACTGGTCTCTGCTTCTTTTGTGGAGACACACCTGGCTCCACTTACCTAGCAACCAACAATGGGACCGCAGCCTGCAGGTAAGGGAAATATGCCTCTCTGGCAGGACCCATCCCAGTGGTCCTGTTCAATAGATAAGTAAAGTTATCCCCTTGCATTTTACCGACAGCCTCCCCCATGTGTGAGGAAGAGGAGATGCCTGAAGTGTGCTCTCTAGTGACACAATTTTTTGTGGCTGAATCTGGGTACTGCATGGAATTCTTTCCCTTATTGATTTAAACACATGAAGCATTATTTTTTTCAGATTTCCTGCTCCAAAACTGGTGTGTCTTATGGTCAGGTGCGTCTTATAGTCTGGTGCATTCATCCATAGAGGCAGAGGCCTCTGTAAATAATATATTTCCTGAAGAATCTGAGCTGGGCTGGCTGGGGGCCCTGCAACACATGAAGTGTAAAGCCTTTAAAAGGTTTGTGTCGATGAGTTCACCCATTGGCAAAACAAGTCTGGGTGTCTACAGAGTGACCCCACATTACAGCCATATGGCGAGGGAACCCCCCATATCATTGGCATCATCACTAATATTGAGGAGGTGGAACCTGGAAGAAGAGCCAAAAGGCCCCCATACACGTGTCGGATTCCCACCGGATTCCGGCACGATCGATTCCGGGCGCGTGCACGCCAAACGATCGTGCCGGAATCGCATGCAGCCCACCTTGTCCAATCGATCAGGTCCGATCGTTCAGGGGCCCAGAATCGGATCCGACCGAGAACCAACATGTAGGTTCCATCAGATTGATTCTGCCCAGATCAGGGGGAATTGCCATTTGTGAGGTGGACAATCGGACACGGAATCGTCCCGGAATCCGTTGGACAAGGTGGTATGCAGCGATGGATACTCTTAATTGGCTGATTGATCACACCTGCGATTCCCAGCAGAATCGCCGGAATCGATCGGGGGAGTGATCAATTGGCCATGGAATCCGACACGTGTATGGCTAGCTGAAGATGCCAACACTGGAGGATGGAGTGCACGCTTGGAGCAGGTAAACTTCCCTAATATTCGGTAATAGCACGCACAGAGGAAACCTTGGAAGCTGACCTCACTACCTTCTTACCTCTTGCCTGGCATCACGCAGGCTACACTATTGACCAAGACTACCTCTCTAGCTAACAGGTTTGCCCGGGTTGTCTCAGACAGTGGCCCCCCATTCCTCCCGTCATCCTCTTCCTCCTCTGTGGGCGAGTTGAGCCAACATCCACAAATCTTCACCAAACCGGACCTACCACGCCTCCTGAAGAAAATCCGCTAGAAACGCGCGTCGAGGTAGTGGAAACGCTTTTCATAAGTTTGGTTGGATACCTAATTTGCTCAGCTTGCTTGGTGGATCAATTAGAACATCTGGATCGCCCAAAAATATCACCCAGAAGAGAACATTTAAGATATTTTCAGCTTTTAATGAACATATGGACTGTTCAATTTATTGTTGTGACATGATACTATTGTTATTGTAACCTTTTTTACCTAATTGGTGTTTATAAATCCCCAACTGGGGTATATCTGAAGAGCTGGGGTGGCCCTTTTAAAAGTCCCCGCGTCTTTGCCTTGCAGGCAAAGAGAAAAATCGTAAGGACGGCTGGTCTGATCTACATTCAGGACCCGCTGCCCATCCAACCCTTCCCCTTTTGATTTAATTTTGGGATGTTGGCCATACCCCTGTAGGGTGCAAGTGGTACTCTCTGTATATAATATTCGGTAATAGGTAAGTAATACAGAACAGGTAAGTGGTTCGGGAGAAACTCAAAACTCAATTAATTTATTTAATCTCCTAAGCGTTTTCTTCGAACATAGCTCAAGGTAAGTTTCCTCACCTATCCACCTCCGAAACTGAGCATCAGTGAACCCACCAATCTCTTCTGGATCCTCTTCCAAGCAGTCATCTGCTTTTTTCAGGACAACCTCCATTGATGATGCTGGGGATGTGTAAGGAGTGGAGGGAGAGCAGATTCTCAGTTTAATTATTACCGGATTTTCCAGACTATAAAATGCACTTTTTCACCCCAATATTCGGGGGGGGGGGTGCCTGTGCCTTGGCTTGCGCCTTGGAGGCGAAGGAGTCAGATGGAAGATCAGCATACAGCCGGAAATCCCATCTGAACTGTATTGTTTATATCAGCAGAGCCCTACTGATATAAGCAATGCAGAGCTACATGTGGGAAAAAGAGAGTCAAATTTGTCAACTTGCTGACTTTGTGAGCTGATTGCAAAGCCCCTGAACATGGTATCATCACGAAAATTGCTGGAGATGTAGAGAAGGGTTGTGGGAACATTTCAAAAAGATTCAATTGATACAAAACTATTTGTGTTATTAGATATAATTAGATATAACTATTTAATATCTAATATATATCTAATATATATATATATTAGATATAACTATTTGTGTTAGACATACAGATTTTTTTGTAGTATACCCCCAACCCTTCTATACATCTCCAGCAAGATAGGAGATGACACCATGCTCAGGGGCTTTCTGATGAATTTGAAATTGTCGAAATAATCAAATTTTCGCAAAAAAACAAAAACGACCATCTCTAGTGGGAAAGCTGCACTCATGCTGACAGCTTCCCCCCACACACACAGCCTAGAGGGGAGACATATAAGCAGTTCCCCTGCACCCACCAACCCCCCCCCCCCCCCCCCCCCCCCCCCCCCCCGTGTGTGAGGAAGATGAGATTTTCCCTGAAGTGTGCTCTCTAGTGACACCAGTTCAGTTGTGGCTGAAGGTGGTACTGCAGCGTATTTTTCACCCAATTGATTTGAACACAAAAAAAAATTCTGGGTTTTCCTGCTCTAAAAACCGGGTGCGTCTTATTCTCTGGGTAATTTCTGTAAAGTCTAATTTTCTTGGTCTACATTACAACTTTAACTGGAAGAAATAATAGAGATTCGCCCATCTCTAGCGATAAGTAGAGATGCCCAATTTGTTTTTTAATTTTTTTTTACAATTTCAAGTTAATTGCAAAGCCCCTGAACATGGTATCATCGTCAAACTTGCTGGAGATGTAGAGAAGTGTTGATGGTATAAAACAAAAAGAAATGTATGGCTCTATTACAAATCATTTTTGCATGAAGTGCAAAAAGGCCGATTGGGAGATTGGGATGGCATTGGGAGACAAGGATAGACCCAGTCAACCCGAATGCAAGGAAATTCCCCGTGAAGAGATCAGGGGCAAGGGGACTTTAAAGGCTCCAGAGGGGTATCATTAGGTAGATAGGTAAAGGTAAAGGTCAATTATGACAAGTTTATTCACAATGCATGGGCCGCAGGCCCTAAAAACAACAGATGGGTAAATCACTGGTTGCAACAGTACACACAAATTTATCCATAGAATATATCAGAATTGGTGGTGGTTCTATCAGTTGGCAGATGTTATTTTTCCAACTCGACGCACGTTTCGTTTAGAACTTCATCAGGGGTATTCAGGGAGAATCAAGCATAGAACCAACGTAGGCCTAGGGAGGCCGATTGGTTGTAACCACCGGGTTGAAACCAGATCCTGTCCAGAAACGGGGGGCCCCAGGAATATCAGGTGGCCAGCCAGAAGGCGTATTGTAGATTGCAGGTATATAGGTAGCCTTCAGGTATGCATTGGTTCAGAGCAGACCATTTGGTAGAGGTAACAGGGGTCCCGTCCTTGCAGGGGCTTTTGCATAAATTAAGTTCAAAGTCAAGTCAATTTCGAAAATCTGAATTTCGACTTTGTTTTTTAACTTAATTTATGCAAAAACTCCATGTGCTAGAGCAAGACTTCTTTTTTTTTAAATGTTCCCACAACCCTTGTCTACATCTCCAGCAATTTTGGTGATGATACAATGTTCAGGGGCTTTGCAATCAGCTCACAAAGTCAGCAAGTCGAAAAAATTCCACCATCTCTAGCGATAAGCAGAAAAATCGGGAACATCGTCACCACAAAGCTTCATCGCACAAACTAGGAAAAACAAATCGTCAGCGGCAACAAGAAAACGAGAAATATTTCCGGAAAATGACTATAATTTTATTTTCTATTTAAAAGCTTCTTCTTTTTTTTTCATATCTAATGCCAACCTTTCACGAATTCACTCCGCAACGATTAGCACATTAAACATTTCAACTGTCAAATCAAAAGAAACGCGCGATGAATGGGCCGCGCTCATGTGAAGAAATAAGAGACAACTTGTATTTCAGCTTATCGGGCGCATTAGCGAATGATTTTTAGGCACAAAGCCGCGGAATGCGCCCCGACGGCCGCAATAACAGATATATGTGTTTATCTAGACCTCTTTCTTTCCTTTGTGCGGCGGAAAAAAAAACCCGAGTGGTAAAGTAGGCCATTCAGATGTAGCCCGGCGTAATCACTTTCTTTTATTACAGCAACAACAACAGAAGAGGTTGGAGCGTTCGTCGGCGATGTCTCACTGAAAGGGGTTATTGTTGGGGAAACATCTGCATATTCATGCCAGCTCGTGTCCGGTGCTGGGAGCCCCGGGGGGGGGGGGGGGGGGGGGGGGGGGGGGGGGGGGGGGGTGGAGGCGTGAGGTATATGCGTTCTGAGTCTATGGAACGTCACAACATGAGTGCACATAGCAAGTGATAAAATGGTGCTAAATGCGGTTTTACATATGGGCGATTGCCCGGGGTGGCATGCAACACCTGTATACTGGGGTGTGTCTTATG
>CM070043.1:33898469-33916419 GCA_036250615.1 Ptychadena robeensis | reverse complement strand
GTGAGGTCTCTCCTGTCACTCGTCTAGTTTTGGAACGTAGGTAAGAGGGGCTGGGCTTCTTTTATTGATTTGGGTGGTCCTAGGGGTCAGAAGGGCGGAGTTGACCCTATGTGGGTTGTCATGAGGAGGAGCCAGAAAAGGAAAATGCCGGTATAGGATGACACATTTCGATGATATAATTATATATATATATATATATATAAAATAAAATGTTTGTTTTATTATTGGAAAGTAAATCTAAAAAGTTGAAATGAACGTTGAGCTCCCCTCCATCTGTCCCAGATCCCAGCAGGACTGGTGGTTCTGTGTCTGCGGGAGCTGCTTCCAGCTCAAGAAACCATCCATAGCACCAAGGGTTAAATTTCCAGCTCTGGAGCTCCCTCTGCTGGATGCTGTGGTCCTGCACTACTCCTCGGTTGCTCCTCCCTCCTGGTCTTTATCTAGCAAGATCAGGTGACAGGAAATCGCCTGAGCTTGGTCTCATATGTGTTAACTTCCTGATCCTTGTGTATCCTGCTTGACTTCCCAGTTCCTGGACCCCCTGCTTGTTCCTCAGACTACCCCTACGTCTTAAGCTCGGCGCTGCATCCCGGTATCTCTCCTGACTCCACGGCTTCTGACCCTAGGCTTGTTTATCGGACTTCCCTCACTCCTGAACATTTTGTACCGTGTATTGATTCAGCAAGCACGGGTGCTTTCTAGGGACCGCAACCTGGGGAATACCTGCAGCCAAATCCAACTCCCTTTGCGGGGAGCTCTGGTGAATACCAGGTAGTCCCTTAGACTCTGTGCCCTGGATTGCACCCCTGCCAATCGTGCAAGTTGGTTCAGTGGGTCCACACCCTTGATTCACCGGTGTCACCGCAGCTCTGGTGTCACCCGCCATGACACCATCACACCAGTGACCAGTACGTCTTGACTATCCATTGATCTTGATTGGCACTGACTAAAGCGCATGCTCTGCATACTGCATCGTGTTCTGTGGGTTCAGGATGACCACAAGTGGGTCTCCCCCTGAGAAACCCCTCTGGTCTTTTTCTGCATTTACCTGCAGGGGTCCCTCCAGGGTCATTGATGATGCCTAGTAGGTGGTTCCCAAAAGTATTGGCTAGATTGCTGACATGGAAAGACGCCACTGGTTCTCTCCAAACAGGTAAGCAACCCCAACAAGGGGTGAGTAATCTTGGTACTTAACCCAAACTATCTTGGGTCCCACCACCATGGGGGTAAAGTCGTTGCATTATTTCTTCCTAAAAAAATTTAAATGCTGAAAACATGTAAATCCCGTACAATGTATAAACCAAAACTAAACAGTTACATTTCTTGGTTATTTCCAGATTACTGGCGTCTCCATGTTATGCGGTCACCCGTCAGAGATTTGGAGAAACGAAAGTGTTCAGATGACCAGGTGAAGACCAAAGAGATGGTTTCCTAAGCAAGGTAAATGGCATGTCTCCTCAAGAATAAATACTCTGTGTATATATATCTATGGGCAGGCTCCTCAGATGAGTACCAGGAGATGGTGTTTGGTCACAGCCCCATTTAGTGTGGTCACCCTCACTGTCCTCCCTCATGTCCTCTGCTTCGTCAGCCCCTCCGCATTGTAGATTCGGCCGGCTGCAGATGGACGCTCCTTTCCTGACTGATCCTCCAATTAGCTGTCTCCAATCCACATGTCCCCAGCTGGCTGTGGGGTCACATGTACTGCTCACAGTACAACACCATGTTACCACCCAGAATCTCATACCTCAGTAGTGTGACCCCCCTTCCCCCCAAATCCTCAATACCTCATAATTGTGACCCCCACCCCCTCATATCTCCACCTCAGAGTGTGCCACCCCCCCCCCTGATCTCAACCTCGTAGTGTGCCCCCCCAAGTCTCATACCTCAGTAGTGTGCCCTGCCCCCCCCCAGATCTCATACCTCGCAGTTGGACCCTAAGATCTCATACCTCGTATTGGTGAGTGACACTCCCCAGATCTCATAACCTCAGTCGTGTGACCCAGATCTCATACCTCAGTAGTGTGCCCCGCCCCAGACTCATACCTCAGTAGTTGACCCCCCAGATCTCATACCTCAGTAGTGTGAACCCCCCCGATCTCTACGCTCAGTAGTGTGACCCCCCAGATCTCATACCTCAGTAGTGTACCCCCCCGATCTCATACCTCAGTATGTGCCCCACCCAGATCTCATACCTCAGTAGTGGTGACCCCACAGATCTCATACCTCAGTATGTGTGACCCCCCCCCAGATCTCATACCCCCAGTTGTGTGACCCCCCAGATCTCATACCTCACGTAGTGTGCCCCCCCCCAGATCTCATATACTCTCAGTAAGTGTGAACCCCCCCCAGAATCTCATACCTCAAGTAGTGTGAACCCCCCAGATCTCATACCTCAGTAGTGTGACCCCCCAGATTCTCATACCTCAGTAAGTGGACCCCCTCGAATCTCACACCTCAGTAGTTGACCCCCCACAATCTCAGAACTCAGTAGTTTTTGACCCCCATCTCATACCCTCAGTAGCGTGACCCCAGATCTCAAATAACCTCAGTAGTGGTGACCCCCCCCCCCCGATCGCATACCTCAGTATTGTGACCCCCCCGGATTCTCATACCTCAGTATGTGACCCCCCCAGATCTCATACCTAGTATGTGACCCCCAGATCTCCGACCTCAGTAGGTGACCCCCCAGATCTCATCCCTCAGTATTGTACCCCCAGCTCTCATACCTCAGTAGTGTGACCCCACCCACCCCCCGATCTCATACCTCAGTAGTGTGACCCCCCAGATCTCCTACCTCATATGTGACCCCCCAGAGCTCATACCTCAGTAGTGTGACCCTCCCCAGATCTCATACGCAGTATTGTGGACACCCCAGATCTTCATACCTTAGTAAGTGTGGACCCCCGAACTCATACCTCAGTAGTGTGACCCCCAGATCTCATACCTCAGTAGTGGTGACCCCCACTCATACCTCAGTAGTGTGACCCTGACATTTTCCTGGGTTAGTACTAAACCCCTGATGTCCTCCTCCTCTAATCGCTGACAGCCAGAACCCCCCCCCTTTTTTGTTCCCCTCCTGTGTTAGTACGCAGATGCGCTTTATAGGTGTGCATAGTAGTCTTTGGCCCCCATTGCTTACCGCGTACCTCAAAGTTGCAGCCTGTGGTATATACTAATTCTGGGAAAACCCAAAAACAACAATCTCGGTCTCTTTGGTTCTTTATAAATTGGAATGATTATATATTGCGTATGGATCCACACGAGTGGCACATATTCAACCGTTTCACGCTGCTTGGCTGCCGCCCACGGAAAAGATTCACATTCACAACGGAATACCTTTGAATTCAGCTTGCATTTTTGGTTTTGAAATAAAGGAGTCCGCGTCACGCAAAAGCTAAAATCCCAAAGGCTAAAAAATTCCTGCAACACTAAGAGCACCTGACTGTGCTGGCGATCTCCACTCACACCTCGAAACTCCCGCTCCTCCCTCCCTCTCGCCTTCACCACTCTCATTCCTTTCTCCTCCTCTTACTTTTCTTACTACTTTTCGTGTTTCAATCACCATTTAAGTCAAAATTGTTTTTGTTTCCATCTTTTCTTATTTTGTCTCTATCTAAGAGGCCCCCGCCCCTCTGGTTATCGATTTCTCTCTTCTTTTTCCTATTCCTGCATGTCCCCCCCCCACTCTCCTTTCCTTCGCTGTTCCTTCTTTTCATTCCTTTATTCCCCTTAACTGTATATGCATCACCTTGTTTTTTTCTCTAAAAGCCCCCCCCGCCCCTCTGCTTTCTCATTGGTTTGCCTTCCCTGTCGTCTTCTTCTTTCTTTCCACCCCCTTAGTTCCTTTTTTTTCCCTATTCCCTTTGTCCTCTACCTACCCCCCCCCCCCCTCTTCCTTTCTCTGTTTCTTTCTTCTTTTAATTTCCTTTATTCTCCTTTACTGTATATGCATCAGCTTGGTTTTTTTTTCTCTAGGGGAGCCCCCCCCTTCTGTCTTATCTATTTTCATTGGCTTTTTGCCTTCCCTGTCGTCTTCTTTCTTCTCTTCTGCCCTTCATTTCCCTTTTTTTCCTTTTCCCGTGTCCTCTTTCTCCTTCTTCCCCCTTTCCTGTCTCTGTTTCTTCTTTGAAATAATTTCCTTTATTCTCCTTTACTGTCTATTCCTCACCGTTTGGTTTTTTTCTCTAAGCCCCCGCCCCTCCTGCTATCGATGTTCTCATTTGGCTTTGCTTCCCTGTTATCATTTCTTCGTTTTTTCCCTTCCGCCGCCCTTTTTTTTCATTTTTTTTCCTATTCCTTTTCCTCTTCTCTCCCCCCTTTCTTTCCTCTGTTTCCTTCTTTTATGTCCTTTAGTCTTCACCTTCACTGTATTTCATCACCTTGGTTTTTGTCTGCTAAGAATAGCCCGCCCCGCCCCCCTGCTTGAATCGATTCGCCCCCATTGGCTTTGCCTTCCCTGTCGCCTTCCTCTTTTCCGCCCTTTTATTTCCTATTCTTGTCCTCTTCTTTCTTTCTCCCCCCCTTTCCTTTCTCTGTTTTCCTTCTTTAAATTCCCTTTATTCCCCTTCACCTATTGCACTCCTTGTTTTTTTTTTTCTCTAATCCCCCCCGCCCCTCTTCCTATCTATTGTTAAACATTGGCTTTGCCTTCCCTGTTCCTTCTCTTCCTCTTCTGCTCTTTATATTTCCTTTTTTTCCTATTCCTTGTCCTTTTCTCCTCCCCCCCCCCCTTCCTTTCCCTTTGCCTTCTTCTTAAAATTTCCTTTTCCCCCCTTCAACTGTATATGCATCACACCCTTGTTTTTTTTTTTTTTTTTTCTCTAAGAAGATCCCCCGCAAAAGCCCCGCCGCCTCGGCTTATCAATCGATTCTCATTTACCTTCCCTGTTATCTGCTTCTTCTTTCCTTCTTTTCCGCCCTTTTTTTAAATGTTTTTCCTATTCCGTGTCCTCTTCTTTCTCTCTTCTCCCCCCCTTCATTCCTTTCTCTCTGTTCCTCTGTGTCCTTTCTTTTATTTCCTTTATTCTCCTTCACTTTCCTAGTTCATCACCTTGTTTTTTTCTCAAGAGAGCCCCGCCCCTCTGCTTAATCGATTCTCCTTGGCTTTTTGTGCCTTCCCTTTGTTCTCTTTCTTCTTCCCCCTTAAGTTTTGTCTTTTTTTTTCTGCTATTCCTGTCCTCATTCTCTTTCCTCCCCCTTCCTTTCTCTGTTCCTTTCTTTTAGTTTCCTTTATTCCCCTTCACTGTCTATGCATCACCATTGTTTTTTTTTTCTAAGAGCCCCGCCCCCCTGCTGATATATTTCATGGCTTTGTTGCCTTCCGCCCTGTGTGGGCTTCTCTTCTTCTTCCACCCTTTAGTTCCTTTGTTGTTTTTTCCTATTCCTTGTCCTCGTTTTCCCCCCCTTCTCTGTTCCTTCTTTTTAATTTCCTTTATTCTCCTTCACTGCATATTCATCATCGTATTTTTTCGCAAGCCCCCGCCTCTCTGCTTATCTATTCGCATTGGCTTTGGCTTCTCCCTGTTGTCTTCTTCTTGGTTCCGTTCTCTCCTTTATTTTCGCTATTCCCTTGTCCCCTTCCTCCCTCCCCTTTCCTTTCTTCTTTTGTGTGCCTTCTGTTTAATTTCCTTATTCTCCTTCACTGTATATTCATCACCTTGTTTTTTCTCTAAGCCCCGCCCCCCCCTGCTGTATCGATTCTCATTTGCGTTCGCCTTCCCTGTCGCCTTCCACTACTCTTCCGCCCTTATTCCTATTCCTTGTCCTCTTCTCCCCCCCCCCCCCTTTCCTTTCTCTGTTCCCTTCTTTAATTCCCCCTTTATTCCCCTTCACTCTATATTGCATCTCCTTGTTTTTGTCTCTAAGCCAAGCCCCGCACTCTGCCTAGCTATTTTCGTGGCTTTGCCTTTCCCTGTCGTCTTGGTTCCTTCTGCCCTTTATTTTCCCTTGTTTTTTCCTATTCTTTGTCCTTTCCTTCCGTTCATTGCCCAATTCCTGGCGAATAAGGTAATAAAAGAAGATGGCGTCCGGGGTAGTAAGAGGAGGGGGAGTAAAGAAGTGTTGGAAGTAGAAAAGGGCGGAGGCCACCGGAAACGGACTACGTCCGGGGGAAGGGGGCCGCGAATCCCACAGAGAGGGCAAAGGGAGGGAAGTGGAGGTGGTAACGAAGTGGGCGGGACGGACGAAAGAGGGAAGTGGTGAGAATAAATAGTCATAAGAGGCGGAGCAAACGGGAACGAGGCGGAAGGCAAGAATTATAGGGTACATGGTACATGGATGGGAAGGGGGATCAAAATGTCGGGAGGAGTAGAGAGGGAGTGAACGACAGAAGGAGGCGGGTGACTACGGGTAGGTCGGAAGATAGAGGAAAAGGATAGGAAGAAGTGGGGGCAAGAGCTCTAAGAAAGAGAGGGACCGTCACAAAGTGTAAGTTTGAGCGTTACGAAACGAAAGTCTTAAGGCTATGTGGTAGGGGTGCGAGACATTAAGGGAGAGTGATCGGATGGATGGGTGGACCAATGAGATGGTCGAGTCCCGCACCTAGAAGTCTGAGAGAAGCGGAGAAGGCGGAATGTGCCGCGCGCGCAAAGGATGGGATGAGGTGTAGCAGAGAAAAGCGATAGAGAGGACCGGTCTGACGAAGAAAAAAAAGAACAAAAGGAAACAGCGAGCGGGACTCTTGGAGCAAGGGGGAGGAAGGACGTCCAGGTGGGGGGAGGAAGGGGGGACGGGGTAAAGAAGATCGACAGTAGGGTTACAGCTGTTTCGGGACTGAGAAACCAAAGATGGAAAGAGTCAACCGTACGCCCGGAGGGGGAAGGCGAGGAAGTGGGAAACGTATAAAAGGACGAGGGAAGGTGGCGGAGGAAATGCTGGGAGGTCACGGGATGGAGGAAGATAAGAAGGAAGGAGAGAGGGAAAAAGGGAAAAGATGGGAGGAAGAAGGGACAGAAAAAATTAGAAAAAGCAAGATAAGTAATGACAAAGGAGCAGGGTGAGCGAAACGGCACGAGGGCGGGCGAACCGAGGCGGGGAGGAGGGCTGTTCGGGGTCCATGTGAGAAGAAAAGCATGAGTACGTCAAAGACGAGAGACGGGGGGAGACAAAAGCAGCACAAAGTCAAGCGGGAAAGAGGGGCGAAAGTTAAAGACCCAAAACGGCAGGTAGAGGGTGGGTGGGAAGAGGTGAGGGAGGTGGTGGTATCGAAGTTTCAATTTAATCCTATCCGTGAGATAGAAAGAGGAAAAAAGAGGGGGGTAAGGAAAGGGGTTGGTGAGGGAGGGTAGTGGATAGGTTCGAATGGGACAAAAAAGCAGGAGAAGAACGCGAAAAGTGGGATAAAAGATTAGGGTGAGCATCCGGGGAGGAATGGAAAAGACGGCGGGTGAAGATGAGGATAGAGAGTGGAGAACGAAAAATACATGCAACGGGCGCGTGCGTGTATTTAGTGGGTCAAGGGCAGGTGCTCCCAGTGGCAAAGGGAAAGAGTATAAACAGGGAGTGCTGGCGAAGGGAGGAATGAAGAAAAGGACGGGGATCAAGTGCAGTAGGGTAAACGACACCTAACCCCGCATAGCCGGGTCTCACCCGTTTTTCGCCTTTCCCTGTGCCTTCTTCTTAAAATGTCCTTTTGTTCCCCCTTCACTGTATTCTCACCTTGTTTTTTTCTTCTTAGCCCGCCCCTCGGCTTATCGATGCTCTTTACCTTCCCTGTTATCTTCTTCTTCCATCCACCCTTTTTAAATTTTTCCTATCCTTGTCCTCTTCCCCCCCCCCCTCCCTTTCTCTGTTCCGTCTTTTTATTCCTTTATTCTCCTTCACTGTATGATTCATCCCTTGGTTTTTTCTCTAAGAAGCCCCGCCCCTCTGCTGTATCGATTCTCATTGGCTTTTGCCTGCCCTGTTGTCTCTTTCGTCTTTTCCACCCCTTATTTCTTTTTTTTTTCCTATTCCTTGTCCTCTTCTCTCCTCCCTCCCCCTTGCCTTTCTCTGTTTCTGTCTTTTGTTTCCTTATTCCCCTTCACTGTATATGCATCACTTTATTTTTTTTCTAAAAAGAAGAAAGCCCCCGCCCCTCTGCTTTATATTTTCATTGCCTTTTGCCTTCCCTGTGGTGGTCTTCTTCTTCCACCCTTTATTCCTTTTTTTCCTATTGGCCTGTCCTTTTTCCCCCCCTTCTCTGTTCCTTCTTTTAATTTCCTTATTCCTCCTTCCCTCTATCTTCATCATCGTATTTTTCCAAGCCCGCCTCTCTGCTTATCTATTTGCATTGTCTTTGGCTTCCCTGTTGTCTCTTCTGTGTTCCGCCCTTTATTTTCCTATTCCTTGTGCCTCTTCTCTCCCTTCGCCCCCGTCCTTTCTTTGTTCCTCTTTTAATTTCCTGTATTCTCCTTCACTGTATAGATTCCATCACCGTGTTTTTTCTCCTAATAGCCCCGCCCCTCTGCTTATTATCGATTCTCATTGGCTTTGCCTACCCTTTCGTCTTCCCTTTCCGTTCCGCCCTTTTTCCCCTCTCTCTTTTTCCTCCTTTTTTCTTATTCCTTTCCCTTTCCTTGCCCCCCCCCCCGCCCCTTCATTTCTCTTTTCCTTCTTTATTTCCTTTATATTCCCCTTCACTGTATATTGCCTCCATCACCTTGTTTGTGTCTCTAAGAAGCCCCGCCCCCTTCGGCTTATTCTATTCTCGTTGGCTTTTTTGCCGTCCCTGTCATCTTCTTCTTTCGCCTTCGCCCCTTTAGTTTTCCTTTATTCTCCTTCTTGTATATTCATTCTCCTTGTTTTTTTGTCCTTTCCATGTCTTTCCCTTTCTTCTTTCGTCATTTCTTTTGTTTTGGTTCTTTCTAATTTTCTTTCTTTTCCTTTTTATCTCTTCTCCCTTCCTCATTCGTCCTTCCTTGCTAGTGTTTGAGCTTGAAGTTTAATATTTTCATGAATACTGCATCGAGAATTTGCAAATGTTTTGATATGTCGGCGGATATTCGCGACTTGAATATTCGCAAGTATGGCCATGTATTGCGAACATCCTATTCACATTGTCTATAATTCCCAATCATGTGACCTGATGCATTTTGGAGATTATGGCTTATATGTGCGAGGTGGGACATTCAGGGAGACTAGATCATCCAATCACTTAATTCAATCAATTTTTGTTGATTGGAGGTGAAATCCGATGGCAGGCCCACAGGTTTAATCGACCTAGAAACAATTAAAATTTTAAAATTGGGAAAAAAAATGTAATCTAACAATGATTGGACGCTGGTAAATTTTAATTGGTTGTATGAAATTGAAATTACACTTTCTGTCGATCCCAAAAAGTTGATCAAATATCCTGTTCCTACTACTACCAGTTGGCAAACATGACAATCAATCACATGTTTCCCTTCCCTGACCCAAAAGATTGGATCTTTGATTTGAAACATAAATCTAGACGTGTATTGGGGGGGGGGTGCTTTACGAATAGACTTCTTCCTGCATCTCAAATTTTAATATTGCTCGAGCGCTCATCACACCATACTACATGTCTCTGTTATCATTGATTCTTCTTTCTGGTGCCATTTGGCACAAGCCCCTCTCCCCCTCCTTTACCTCTCCCTCATTTCCCCTTTCCCTATTCTTCTTCCTCTCCCTCTACGCATCTCTTCCATTTTTTAATTTGACATCTTTGTATTTCCTTGTTTTTTTTCTTTTGCAATTTCCCCCCTTCTCTCTCTTTTTCCTTCCCGATTACTCCGGCTTTTCTTTATTTCCTTTCCTCTACTCTCATCTTCTTTCTCTTTCCTCCCCGCTCCACTCGACTTGTCTCTTTTTTTTCCTTTTCATTGTGATTGGCTTGTTTTTTAAATTCCCATTGCTCTTTCCTTTTTTTTCCTTTCCCTCCTCCCTCCTCCCCTCTCCCTTCTTTCCCCTTTTCTCTCATATTCCTTTCCTTTCTCTTACTTTCCCATCTTTTTTTTTCCTTCGATTTCTTTTGCTTTTTTCTCTTCTTTCCTCTTTACATCCCTTTCTCTCTGTTGTCCTTTTCCATCTCTTACACGTCTATCGTCTCTTCTTCCATTTTATTTTCACATCTGTCATTTCATAACCTTTCCTTTTTCTCCTCCTGCTTTCTATCTCTTCCCCCTCCTTTCTTCTTCCATTCGTTGTCCTCCTTATTGTCTTTCTTTTTCGTTTCGCTGTCTTTTCGTTCATTTTCTTTCCGCTTCCCTCCTCCTTTACTTAATCATAATTATTTTTTTCCAGTTCCCTGACCTATGTCCTTGCTTTGGTCTTTATTCTCTCTTTTTCTTTGCCTTTCCTTTGCCTGGTCTGCTATCTGCTTCATTTCTTTTCTTTGTTTTTTTTCGATTTTATTTCCGCTTAATATACTTCCTTTCACATTCATTTCTTTACTCTTTTGATTTTTTCCTTGCTCTTTTTTCCATTTCCCTTTTCTCGCCTCTCACTCCCCATCCCTTCTTTCTTTATTTCTACTCATCTATCTTTCTCTTCCTCTCTACTCATCTTTTTTTTCCTCCCTTTTAGATTGTAATTCCTTTCCACCTCTTCACTCACACGTCGTTGTAATTTTTTCTTTCTCCTTTTTTTGTCTCCATTCTACTATTTTTTTCTTTCCTTTTTCATTTTCATTTTCACACACGTTCTTTCATAACGCTTTACTTTTTCTACCCTGCTTCTATCTCCCTTCCCTCCTTTACTTTTTCGTATTCATTGTCCTTCCTTATTTTCTTCTTTGCTTTTTCGTTTCTTCCTGTCCTTCGTTTTCGTTTCATTTCCTTTTCCCTTTCATCCTTCACTTTATTTTTATTTCCATCCCTTACCTACTGTCTTCCCTTGCTTTTGTCCCTTTTTTCTCCTTTTTTTTTGTTTTTCCTTCCCTCCCTCTTTGCTTTCCTCTTTCATTTCTATTTCCATTTCGGGTTCTTTCCATTTTATTTTCTCCTTGTATACTTTCTGAGCTTTTCGCATTCATTCTTACTCTTTGATTTTCCCCTTGCTCCTCTCCATTCCCCTTCTTCTCCTCTTACTCCCTCCCGTTCTTTTTTTTTAAATACTCATCTTCTTTCTGCTCTTCCTCTCTACTCATCTTTTTTTTTCCCTTCCTTTTTCGATTGTATTTTCTTGCCGCTCTTATTTTCCATCCTTTTTCCTTCTTTTTAATTTATTTCTTCTCCTTTTTTTGTCTCTTTTCCATCTACTACTCATTTCTTCTTTCCTTTTCATTTTCACATATGTTCATTTTCATAATAACCTTTTTCCTTTTTCTTCCTTCCCTCTTCTCCCCTGCTTTCTATCTCCGTCCCCCTTACCTTTTCATATGCATGTCCCTCCTTTTTTTCTTTGCTTTTTCGTTTCCTCTGGTCCCTCTTTTCGTTATTTTCCTTTTCCTCCTTCACTTTAAGTTTATTTCTATTCCCCTACCTACTTCCCTTGCTTTGTCCCTTAGATTCCTCTTATTCTCTCATCTTTTTTTTCCTTTTCCCTGTTTTTTGCGTAATTTCTCTTCATTTTTATTTCTTTTTTTTTTCGATTCCATTTTTTTCCATTTAATTTCCTCTTATATATTTATATTTTCACATTCCTTTCTTTATACTCTTGATTTTTCCTGCTCTCATCCTCCATTTCTCCCTTTTCCCCCCCTTTCTTCTTTTCTCCTCTTACTCCCTACCCTTCTTTCATTTTGTCTTCTTCTACTCATCTTTCTTTCCTTCTTCCTCTCTACTCATCTTTTTAATCCCCCCCCCGCCCCCCCCCTCGTCTTTTCATTCCTGTTCCTCCTCTCTTTTTTCCCTTTTTCTTTCCGATTGTCTTCTTTCCTCGCTTACTGTTTCCAATCTTTTTTCCTTCTTTTTAATAATTTATATTTCTTTTTTTGTCTCTTTTCCATTCTCAACTCATCTTTTTCTTTCATTTTCACACAACATTCATTCCATAACCTTTTACTTTTTCTTCTCTCCCCTGCTTTCCATCTTCCTTCCCCTCCTTTCTTCCCATTCGTTGTCCTCCTTATTCTTTTGTTTTCGTTTCTCTGTCCTTCTTTTTGTTAATTCCTTTTCCCCTTCCTCCTTACTTTTTTTTATTCCATTTCCCGTACCTACTTCCTCCTTGCTTTGTCCTTTTTTCTCTCTGTTCTTTTTCCTGTCGTTTGCCTTCCTCATCATTTTCTTATTTCTTTCTTTTTCGGTTTTTTCCATTTTATTAGCGGGTATACTTTCCTCCTTTTCGCAGCATTTCTGTATCCTTTGATTTTTCCTCTCTTTCCATTATCTCTTTTCTCTCTCTCTCCTCTTACGCCCCATCCGTTCTTTCTTTTTTCTCTACTCATCTTCTTTTCTCTCCCCGCTCTCCTCATCTCTGTTCCTCCTTTCCCACTTTTTTCCCCCTTCTCCTTCTGCCTTCTCAGTTCCTGTTCCTCTGTCTTTTCTCTTCCTCTCTCTCTTCTTCTTTCCTTTTTCCCGATTGTATTTTTTCCTCTCTTACTTTCCACTTTTTTCCTTCTTTTTAATTTATTTTCTTCTTCTCCTTTTAAGGTCCTCTTTTTCCATTCTAACAAGTTTATTTTCTTTCCTTTTCATTTTTCCACACTTCATTTCCTAACCTTACTTTTTTCTCCTCCCTGCTTTGTATCTTGTCCTTCCCTCCTTACTTTTTCGTATTCTTGTCCTTTCGTATTTTCTTTGCTGGGTTCGTTCTCCTCTCCTTTTTCCTCCTTGCACTTTATTTTATTTCCATTCCCTTACCTAATTTCTTCTTGTCCTTTTTTCTCTTTTTTCCTTTTCTGGGTCCCCCCCCCTGTTTTGTTTTTTTTTTTTTTTTTGCCTTTCTCTTCATTTCTATTTCTCATTTTTCGGTTCTTTCCCTTTTATGTCCTCTTGTTACTTTCCGTTCGCAATTAATTCTTTACCGCTTTGATTTTTTTCCCTTGCGCTTTCCATTTACCTTTCTCTCCTCTTACTCCCCATACCCTTCTTTCTTTTTTTTTTCTCCCTCTTCCTCTCTTCCCTATACTCATCTCTTTTTTTTTCCTTTTGCCCCCTCTCCTTCCATTCCTGGTTCCTCCTTTCTTTTTCTCTCTCTTCTTCTTCTTTTTTTCCTTTTTCACTGGTATTTCGTTCCTCTCCTAACTTTTCCTGCATGATGACGTCGCTGATGATGTCAAGCGTAATGACGTCTGCTGTATGATGTCTGCGTATGAACGTCTGCGCGATGACGTCTGCGTGATGACGTCTGCGTGATGACGTCATCACGCTGCTCTCGTTGGACATTGATATTCCAGACTCTACCACCCGCGTATGCCCAGCATAACAACCTCCTCATCCTTTCCAATAACAGGTGTCTCCCAGCTGCAGGAAATCAATGAAAGTGAATTGAATCTTCCAAATCGTAAGCCCCCCCTACACACACCGCAATTAGCTGCGGAGATTTGCCGCGCCAACCGATGTGCTTGCGGCACTCGTGGCATCGAAAAAAACTCTCTGGGCCATCTGTTAGTTTTCAATGGGCCAGCCCAAAGGGTGCCTGGCCGATGCTGTGGGTCGATGGAGAGCAGCGTGCTGAACGTCACTCGGGTAACATGTGAGGGGGCCTTAAACTGCTTTTCCACATAGTGACACAAGAATGGTATCAGTCCAGCGCTGAGGATAAGCCCCCCCCCCGAGCCTATTAACATCATGGATGGGCTTCCGTGCCCACGTCATTGGCTGGGTCTCTTCTGCCTAAGACTGCCTTCATTGGAGTTTGCCCTGAACCCCCTCAGCCTTTTTTGTGACAATGGAGGGGGTGCATTATGGAACGGCGGTCAGCGATATTTCCCCGACAATGTAGTTCTGTTTTCTGACTTCCTCCTAATTGCGCTGAGAAATTATTGCCGGTTTATAACGAGCAGATTGCTGATCATTTATTTTGACTTTTTCCGAGGACTATTTTTACATCCCAATAACCTGGAAAAAAATAGATCCGCTGCAAACTTCACAATTTCCTCTAATTGGATTGTGTTAATGAAGGTTCTATTGTGGGGCACGGCGGCAAATTACGCCGGATTCAGATACCGTGGTTTTATTTCTGTGTACGGTAAAGTTCTTCCTTCTGCGGTGTCTTTGCGTCAGTTCCCTGACGGCTCCTGTCAGTCCTAATTGTGTATGCTGACATTGAGCGTGGAAAAGAAATTACAAGAGGATTTTCAACATACATTGTCATTGTACCTCAGGCCGCTATCATATTTCTCGAGGCCCAAATAGGAATATTTTGGGGCCCCCCACCAGGACAAATACTCTCCGCCCAATCCTGGGTAGAGATGGTCAAATTTTTTTTCCAAAATTCTATTCTAACCATTTTCAAGTTAATTGGCAAGAAGCCCGTGAACATGGTATCATCAATAAACTTAAACTAAACGTTGCTGGAATGTAAATGAAGGGTTGGAAGGTAGTAAGACAAAAAATAAAGTACGTCTCTAACACAAAAAGTTTTTTTGCACAAATTCAAAGTCAAGAGTCCAATTTTCGACTTTAACTTTGGACTGATGTATGCCAACACTACATGTGCTAGAGCATATTTTTTTTTTTTTTTCTCAAAGGTTCCCCCCCCAACCCTCCTACATCTCCCGCAGTTGGTGATGATACCATGTGCAGGGGCTTTTGCAATCAGCCACAAAGTTAGCAGGTCGAAGAGTTCGACGCCTTCTATCGTATTTTTTTTTTTGTTGGGGGGGGGGGGTGCCTAAGGGCAGAATAAGGAAAAAAGGCTCCTGCAAAAAAAAACACGTCCTATGCCCCCCGGACTATACTTTTCTATAACCCTGGCCCTGCGGTTACCATGTAGCGCATGTCTGGCTGCCCCCGCTCGCCATAAGCAGCCAAGTTCCCTGATTGGCCGGCAGCATCTACTCACTTTAGAATTTTTTTTTTGCCATTTACAGCTATAGATGGGATAACCGTATGATGGAGTTCTGTGAACTTCTCCTTGTGTACTCGTAAGTCTAAAACTGGCCATACAACCTTTAGATCTCTCTGTCCTTTATATCTAACCAACAACTTATGTAGTGCCGGTTCTCTGCTTCTCGCGATTGACACAGTAGGCTTGATGGTTTAGAAAGTCCCTCATATTACATGTGTTTGGTAAACCAATGGAGATCTAATCTGACAGAGAAATCTAAAGGTGTATGGCCAGCTTTAGATGGAGGAATCACTCACACATACCACCATGCTTCTCTTCTCGCAGGAACTAGGGCACAGCACTGAAGTAAAAACTTTATTGTAACACAACTTATTCACAAACATAAAATACAGTCACATGAACACAGGTCGCTGTGTGAGATATATACGGTATAAAGCTACAAACACTGTTCAAGCATGGCGCCCTAATGATTTCTGGCGGCGGCTCTGCACCCCAGTAAGGTAAAGGCCTCTGACTTGGCCATCTGACCTCCCTTGTTTCCTTTCCCCTACCAATAAGTGGGGTGTGCTACAAAGATGCCTGCACGTCCTGACAGGCTGCAGCATCGAGGCTTGCGCGCAGGACGAGAACCGTGGTTCCATTCTGACCCCTCACAACAAGCGGGTATCAATCCCCCTCCCCCTAGATGCTTGGGCCCGGACTGCCCCCTGCCCCCCCTCCCGACGCGGCCCTGGTGGCATCAAATGGCAGATTCATGGGGTGGGTTACACTCGCTTCATTGATCCTAACCTCCCTAGCGATAGGCCCGAACCCATTTCGGGCAAAGGGAACTGCAACTATCGATACGCCCGAACTGGGTTCGGGCACATCGGGAGCTCACCTGCCTCCTCCCGCCGCCATCTTTCCGCGCCCCCTCCTTTCTTCCCTCGCCATCCTCTCCCTCGCTCTTCTTCCGGGTTCCCGGAGTGACGTGGTGACGTCCACGGAGGCGGACCCGGTCCCCCCCCGGGCGGTTTCGAAAACTTTGTTTTTTTTTACTTTTGAGCTGGATTAATAGAAATGTCTTCTGTAATCCACTCAAAGTGATCCCGCTATCAAAACACTCGCGCGAGCGTCCTGATAGTGGGATCTGTTGTCCCTGCTGCACACGAGCCGTTCCTGAAATAGCCGAGGGCTCCGGCTATCGCCGGATCGGGCTCTCCCTCTGCCGATGAACGTCATCCGCGGGCGGGAAGATTTAAGTCAGAAACTTTTTTTTTTCTTTAGATTTTGTTTTCATTTTTTTCATTGTTTTATTTTGATTGGATTGATAAATAGTTTATAAATGTTTTTTATCCAATCCAAATCAAAGAAAACAGTGGGAACCTTCAAAAAAAAAACATTTTTTTTTCTGTACCTCTAAAGCCGACTTTTTGCGAAGTGATCACCATGCGCATTCGGGGTACGCTTGGTGGATCAATGCAAATGAACGCGCCCACCTGAGGCAAGACTGGCGCAGTCGGAGTCGTGAATCACACTGCGCCACCTTGCCTGAACTCAGGCTCAACCGCTGGCTCTCTGTGTGGCTGCAGCATTTCTATCTTCTACAAAGCTGCAGGCACACAGAGCCTTTCCCGCCCCTATCGGCGTCAGCGGTGGACGCCGATGGGGGTGGAAAGGCAAAACACTGTATCACTTTTTGGTACAGAAATCTGCACCTCAAGTGACCTCCGCCAGGGAGGTTAATTCAAAGTTGGTCACTTATAAAGTCCGTACTAGAAATATGACATTTTTCGACTAGCTGACTTTTGGTGAGCTGATTGCAAAGCCCTTGAACATGGTATCACACCGCAAACTTTGCTGAAAGATGTAGATAAGGTTGGGGGAACATTTGAAAAAAAAAAAAGTTTTGCTCTAGCACATTGAGTTTTGCAAAATTAATTCAAACTCAAATTCCCAACTTTAGATGTAAAAAAAAATTTACGTGACTTTGACTTGATTTATGCAAACTCTTTTGTGTTAGAAGACATACTTTTTGTAGTATCAATAACCCCCAACCACAGCTCCGGCAAGTTTGGTGATGATACCAGCATTAAGACTCGAAAAATCGGTCAAAACAATTTGACCATCTTTCATCCGTATTACAGAGGGAGGGAATAATCTTGGCGATTGCTGGTTATCAACATAAGGATTGTGGAGTCATGAGCATCAAGCCCTGGTCAATACCAGGGGCCACAGCTAGCCCCACCCACTATTTTCCGGATTGGCTGGAACCCCGCCAGCTTATCTGCAGTGTAGGGAGGGGTCCCCACCATGAGGACACCCCAATTATCCTTCAATTGCACCCCCACCCAATGACAACACTTGTTGGTGTTTTGGCGCCAGCTGGAGGTCACCTGATCGTCACTCCCTATGTGGAGCTGATGTTTGGATCAGCAGTCATGCCTGTCCTAAATATATCCCCAATAGTTTGTGATGTGACTTACTAAGGTTATTCCCGAAGTGTGTGGTGTCCGTCTTAGAGAAGAGAGGAGTGAATTAATCCCGGCCGGGGTCACCGGAGAAATATTATGTCTGGCCGTTGCTCACTGTTTTGTGACTGCTGTGGATGGTTATTACCTTTCCATATCCGAAACCACACAGTAACACCCTTACACACACACTAAAAGTGGCCATACCCGGTTCATTAGTTCAATGAGCAATGCGTCGCTGGTGCGTTCACGGCCATCACTTTCAACAACAAAAAAGAAACCCTTCGAACATGATCAATCAATCCTCTTTCCTGCTCTCTCTGCTGGTGGGTTTACTGCGGGTTGAGATAACTGCGGGTTGGAGTTGTGGACATGTCCCGTGTACGCCCTACGGGGAAATCCCAGGATGTCTGCAGTGACAAGGTTCTTATTTGGGGCGGTGCCGAGAGGTGATTTCCCACGTCCTGATCTCCCTAGACCGCCCCTGGTTGAAAGGGATCTCCTTCTTCAACTATGAAGCCATTTGTGGTCACCTCTCAACTTTGATATGTAGAAACTTTCCCTATGAAATTAATTTGGGTTACCCGAAAATGTCCACTTAAATC
>CM070043.1:33860576-33872217 GCA_036250615.1 Ptychadena robeensis | reverse complement strand
GGGTTCTCTACCCGGTCTTCAGTGAAATATTCTTTCTGCGGCGGGATCTCGCTGCTAATGTTCCCACCGCAGGAAGAATAGAGGGATCCTTTCGCCGGCGGACAGGGCGGGTCGAACACCCGTACTGTCTGACGGTGAGAAGGAGGGCGAACATGCTTGTTTGCGGCCGAACTGTCCGCCTTGCGGCCATCACTAGTGGGGACAAGCCCTTACCTTACCCCTCATTGAGATATGGCATGGGGCCAGGTGGGACAGGGGGTGCCCGTCTTTCTGTACATCCAGGGTTGGCAAAAGGGGTCTGGTATGCTCTGAAGATGGGGGAGGCATCATTCAGGGTCCTTCTTTTCCAGAGCGTGCCAGACACCATGCCAGCGGAGATCACGCTGTTTGTGGTCCGCCTTTTCTAGAGAGAGATCAAACCCTATGCCAGCAGGGGTTCTGGTATTCTCTTGGGGGGACCCCACGTCATACCTGGCCCCACTTTTCCAGAGCGATGCTATAATGGGGTCTGGTATGCTCTGGGGGAGGGAGGACCCTATACTTTTTTCAATGTAATTTTTTTAAATTAAAATACTTCTTTTTTATTGGATGGGGGTGTGTCCAGTGTTGGTAAAATACATATCTGGTTATACTGCGCCATCTGATTGTGGGGTGAGGGGTCAAAGTTTGCCTCCATGTTAATGTATGGAAGGCGATCGAACGGAACTGATCTCTAGCGATGATACAGAAGTTAGCTATGAAGGCCGGGGTGGGGATATATAACTCTAAAGCTGATCTTATCATGCCACCCCTGGTAGACTCATCCCAGGTACTGGTTTCACAATGAATATCTTGCTTGGGTATACTGTCATAGTCATTGTGGTAGTAGCATTGCCCAGGGCAATCACCAGAGCAACCAGGTTCTTTTCAGATGCCTAGGTTCCAAACACACGGCTTGCACCCAATAAATGAATGTCCACACAGCTGGTTAGGGGTTCATCGTTTTACTAATGGGAATATTTACAAGTCTTTGACCATCACCCACTGAGGCAAGGAGCATAGGGACTACCGTTCCAAATAAAACCAGCTGCTCAGGAGGAGTGGCTGATTGCTCTCTTACCCAGAATAAAGCAGGTAGCCCAAGAGGTGGAGAGGGTAGGAATCCTACGTTTCACCATGGCCGTTCAGGATGTCTGCTCCCTCCACTTGGGCAAGATGAGGGAGGGACTAACCCTGGTGCAAATGATGTCGTTCACCTTGGATGGGGGTCATTCCAGGCCCTGCTAAGTGGACGGCCGGCGGGGAAACCAGAAGATGGAGGAAGCACCTTGCTCCAAGGAAACTATAAAGCCGCTGCCCAGAGGGAGGGGATCTACAGTATCTGGGCAGAAAACTAAATCAAAACAGTGGGATGAAGATTGATTACCTCACCTCCTGGCAGCTGCTACAAAAAATATATACATAGCTATATACATAATTTACAGCATTACCCAGAATATCATGGCCTAGCTATACCAATATATATATATATATATATATATATATATATATATATATACACAACACCATATATACAGAAGTGGAAAATCGCTTCACTACGCAGTAAGTAGAGGGAACTGTACTGATTATTGTTGGCCGTTTCAGGTGTAGCCAACCATCTTAAGTAAGACAACTCAACTATATAACAATATTCTAGATTGCAAGTTAAAGAGATTCTGTTCAAACCTGTAATTACACCCGACAATGTGGTACCACGGCTGCTTTACTTCCGATACAGAGATTCCGTATCACTTTGTGTTTTATAGGAGAACAGGTGATGTGCCTCCTGCTGCCATCTGTGCTTACCCACCCACAACAATAATGTGTCAGTAGGAGTATGTTCCCCTAGAAGGATAAAGCCTCTAACACAAAGGTTTCCAGGAACCCAAGTCACACATTGCTCTACCCAGCACACAAAACAATGTCATACTCAAAGAACATCGAAATCCTGATCGTGTGTGTGGGCTAGTGTTCCTCAGCAGGGTGCCTGGATTTCTAGATGGTCCCTGTCACAGACCCACTGTGCCACGTGTCCTACCTCCTCTAAGGGCGTTGTCTAAGTAAACCCACTCGTTCTTCACAATACCCCTGATGGTGGGGATAGACTTTCCCGAGGGGATCACCAGGTCGCTACCTCTTGAGGGAATGTAGGAACACACAGCAGCTGGTCCAGGGGACAGCAGAAAAAGGCTTCAGGGACACAGGTGTCGTCAGCCAGACAGTGTAACAGGGCAGGCAGTGCAGGTACAGATCAGGTAGCAGGAGAGTGCAGCAGGCAAGTAAAGGTTAACAGGTATCAGTCTTAGAACACAGGCAGGACTCTATATCACAGGAACAGCAATAACAGGCACTGCGTAGCATAACACAGAGACCTTAATACTGAGGCAAGGCTGGAAGGGCAGGGTTCCTTATATAGCTGCAAGAGGTCCACTATTGGTCAGCCAGGTCACATGACGAATACCTTAAATCCCAGGAAATGACACGCGCTGGTGTTTAAGAAAGTGTCTAGAAATATCAGAATCACAGCTGAACAGGGCGCCCAGATCTGCAACGGTAAGTAGGAAGCCGCCGTTACAGTCCCCTGCCTTGTGCCTGGCACATTGGTTCATGAGACATAAGCCCACACATTGGTTCAAGAGAGAGAGAATAAAGACCTACACGTTGGCTCACCATGGCAAACATGAAGGTATGGTGGTCCATTGGAAATTGGTCTTCTAGATGATTGAGGGGAAATAAGGGGGTCTATATTCTATGACAGGGCGCTGGTTGCACCCTGGATCTTGAAGGATCTAAATTAGAAACAATGGATTTTACAGACCTAAGCTTACATCATGGTGGAGAAAACTCAGGGAAGAGAAAATCCAAAAGATAATATGGGAATTTAACACAAGTTCCCCTCCCTGTGGGATTGAGGGGTCTACTCTGGGATGTTTAAGGCATTCAATACAACAGTGATAAAATAATAGAATAAACAAAAAAACGGTAACAAAATCAAACCATGTAGAAGACACAGGGATGCAATATTAAACGTCTTGTATTTCATCTTGACGCGTTTCGCAGAACATTGCTTCTTCAGGAGAGCTGACAAGACTGGGGACGTATCTATGGATGAGGGATCTCAAGGTCAAAAAAGTACCCAGGACGATACCTTTATAACAGTTCTTGCTGGTTGGAGAGCAGTGATAGCCGAACTGCCGCAAGGCGGACATGGATGTTCACCCTCCTTCTCGCCGGCGAGCAGTACGGGTGTTCGACCCGCCCTGTTCGCCGGTGAGAAGAAGATCTATATTCTTCCTCCGGCAGGATCAGAACCTGCGAGATCGTGCCAGAGGAAGAATCTTTTCACTAGAAGACCGGGCATGAAGCCGGTCTCCTTGTGAAAAAACCGGCTCGGAGCAGAAAGTGACGTCAGCTCCCTTACCCAGGAACTATGCGTTCCAGGATGCGTTCCAGGGACTGGATGTGAGGTCACTGACGTCACATTCGGTTTTTCCGATTCAAATTCCCCGTCTAGAGGTGGGGAATTTGAATGTGTCCGCGAACAGGGCGGACTTCTTTAAAAGTCCGACCCGCCCGTTCGCGGACAGTCCAGGCCGATGTTCGGCCATCACTATTGGAGAGCATAACTGGGCCTGATCAGTCTAGAACCCAGGAGGACCACCACAGGGCCCCTGTAGTCCCCAAAGTCAGGGACGGGGGTTGTCTATATTTTTGGACTAAAGTCTTGAACTAGCAGCAACAGTGTTTTAAGTTCCACCTTCCCAGTTTTTTATTGTTTTTATTGGATGGGAGGTTGACCTGGATGGGGAAAATACATACCGTATGTACTTGAGTATATTTTCGTCCAAAAATGGCCCTGTCAGGTCCGTAGGCTCACCGGAGTCTGAGGACACTGAGGCTGGAGAGTGAAGAGAAGCCCAGTGGCAAGGAAGCAGCAGGTAGTAAGATAGATTAAAGGTGAAGTCAGGTAACAGGCAGTAGGCAATAAGCATAGTCAGACAATCCGGGTTGGCAGCAGTAGAAGTAGACAGTAGTGAGGGATCAGGCAGTAGAGTAGTGGCAAGTAAGGGCAGTTACGAGGTCAGCAGCGGTAAATCAGTAATAGCAGAGGAGGTGTAGCACGATCAAGGCTCAGAAGCAACAATAATCAGCAAGGGAAGGTTGCAGAGGGTTGGGCTTTATAGGGGAAGTAGCAGGTGTCAAGGATCACAGTAATTAGGCTGGCAGAAACAAGGAAGATGAGGGAGATTCAAGAGGGAATAGTCCAGAGAGGACGGTAGTCTAGTGAGCAGAGCCACCTGCCACCGCCCAGGGTGCAGCTGGTCACGGGTTCAAAATCCATCAGGCCCCCTCGCCTTATACTCAGGTCAGGAGTCAGGGTATCACTTACCTGTCTGGGTGTACGATGGTCTCCCTACAGGCGCCGGTGCAGTCTCCTTCTTCTGCTGCAGCCGCCATTCTCCAGGGTAATCAAAGCCCAGTGGCGTTAGAACCACCATAGCCGCCACAGTGGCCAATAGCTACAGGGGGGCCCACAGTTCCTGGCTGACTGTTCCTTCTTCTGTACTCTGTATTCTATCTGCTGTATTCCCCAACTGGACTCCACTGATGAAATGTAAACAGTAGCGCCATCTTGTGGTCATATTGTAAATTGGAGATGGTGGAATTTCATTTTGAAACTTTTGAAAACTGCACTATCTGACTTTGCAAGTATCTGCTGCATTGCCCCCCTAGGCCTATACTCCATTCAGTACGTGTGCCCAGTTTTTGTGGATAAAATTAGGTACCTTGACTTATACTCGAATATTTAGTTATAATGCACCATGTGACTGTGGGGTCAAAGTTAGCCTCCATGTTGATGTATGGGAGACAGATGGAGCATTGGAAGTGTTCCAGCTACCAGGGAGTCGTTAGACTTCTCCTATTTGGACATGAAGTACAATAGTTGAGTACAGGTCCACTTGAAGTGTCAGTCATATGTCTATGTACTGTGACAGACTGGTTGGGACCATATCCAGCAGTGAAAGGATCTGCTGGTGTATCCTGGAAGGAGTCCAGGGAAATGTTGGGCAGAAACAGTAGGTTTATGTCCAGTTTTGTTTTTGGTTACAGGGATCTGGACTCTGGAATGGAATGGAAGGAACTGGGTGGGCCTTCCTAATCCACCAAGAGGTAGCTGGGTTTGTCTCCACATAAAGAGCTGAGACCAGTCAGTCATGGCTTCCTGGAGAGGTGGGGAGACACTGTTCTGCCTGAGCAGCGGATAGCAGGGGCCACACAAAGAGTGTGGGGCAAAGGCCTGTCTGTCAGGCCAATTACATGGACTTTCTGGAGGTAACGTAAATACTTTAAGTTGATGATTGCAAGCCAGGGGGTTTGGCATTTTCCTGTGTGGACCTCCCTGCTATTACCCCCTGTGAGGGGGCCAATAAACACAGGCAGGAGCCCTTGAGAGAAACAAATTGTGTGGACGTCATTCTGAGCGACCCTTTGAGGCTGATTCCCCACAGTAGCACATGCTTCACATAGGAGACAACAGTCATGCCATAGCCAATCACCTTTGAATATTTTCCTTATACAGTATAACACTTCCTCTTGGTGTTCCACTACAGCAGTTTCCTTTTGGTCAATTAAATATGATGGAAATCTACACGAGTTTCCATCATGGAATAAAACTTCAGACTAATCTGGCAGAATGTCCTTTGGCAACACTTTAGGCCTCGGGCTTTCATTATGCGGCATGGACGGCTCTGGACGGGCAACGCGCGGTGTTTGAGGCTGTAGGACATCTTCTAATGGTTTATGCAGCTGCCACGAGCCAACCTGTGTCATGCCGGGGAGCACCGTTCTGGGAATGAGCTCCCACTAGCAGCTGGGGTGCCCTGGGGTTGCCGTTATATATTAGTTAGGATGGCGCTAACATGCCTCTCTCTTACTATCAGGAACACAATCTCTCCAACCATCCAAGGCTGCATCTGGTACGAAGAACCTACCAAAGAGCTTACAACTTACTTTCTTTAGTTTGGTAATTAGACTTTTAAAAAAGTGTTTGCACTATGCCGTGTCGTGTCAGGAGGATATCTCCCCATCGAATGTGCTCGCCTCTGTAATACGAAATGACCAGCAGGGGTGCACAATCTAATGACAAGGATCGTATATGAGTTTCTGTAGAGATTGCTCCCCCTGTACAACAGAAATGACATGCAAGGGGAGACCAGCAGGTATGTGCAACATCTCATGAGATAGGACCGGTAATGTGAACCCCCCATATAGATGTGCTCCCCTGTAACACAAAAATGACCAGCAGGGATGCACACTGATGAAAAAGGACCGGTATATACCCTGTCAGAGATAGTGCTCCCCCTGTATACAAGATGAACCAGCATTGGCGACATCTCATGAGATAGTACCTGTAATAAATACCTCTGTAGAGATGTGCTCCCCCCTGTATACAGAATGACCAGCATGGGGCTCACATCTCATGAGATAGGCTCGGTTATATGACCTCCCTAGAGATGTGCTCCACCTGTAGCACAGAATGACCACAGGTGGGAGCACATCTCATGAGATAGGATCGGTATATGACCCCCCCCCCCCCCCGTAGCAAGATGTGCTCCCCCCTGTAAACACAGAATGACCAGCAGGGGCCGAACATTTGATAAGATAGAATCTGTATATGCACCTCTGTAGAGATTTGCTCCCGCTGTACCCAGACTGACCAGCAGGTGGCGCATCATCTCATGAGATAGACCGGTAATGTGATCCCCGATAGAGATGTGCTCCTCCCCCCTGTCTACAAATGACCACAGGGGGCGCACATCTCATGAAGATAGGATCAGTAAAAAATACCTCCCTAAGATATGTGCTCCACCTGTAGCACAGAATACCAGCAGGTGGGCGCACATCACCTCATGAGATAGGACCGGTAGGTGATTCCCCGAAGAGATGTGCCCCACCCTGTGCCACAGAAGTACCAGCAGGGGGAGCACTGTACCACTGAAATCTCTACCCACAACTACAGGGTAGCTGGGGATGCACCAGATATGAGATGAGGCACAGAGCAGTATAAACTGTTATCACATACGTTGTTAGTACTGTACAAATCACATTGCCACACATCAATGAGGTAAAACCAGGGGTTTCGGCACCAGGTGACACCACTGCAT
The DNA here is from genome assembly GCA_036250615.1 of Ptychadena robeensis. Lineage (NCBI taxonomy): Eukaryota > Metazoa > Chordata > Amphibia > Anura > Ptychadenidae > Ptychadena > Ptychadena robeensis. Next base: position 33,865,033 of record CM070043.1, on the reverse strand, counting down.
GCACTTTCTTTTAAATCTTAGGGTATGTTTCTGCAGCGCTATCTGTTCCGTCCAATACACATTACCTGTCTGCAGCAGTGGCTGTTCTCACGGCGTTCTGCCGATCCGCCGCCAGAAGGTCAACAAAGTGCAGTCAACCTCCGGCCATGGATCGCCTCCAAAGGAATGCACAGGGGGACCCAATGGAGAGGATAGTGCCATGGAAACATAGCCTTAAGATGGGGTCTCCAGTGTCTATACCAAGTAGGTGTAAGCACTTCGTTGGATTGAACCATGATGGCGACCTATTTCCAATTCACCACCTGGCGTTATGGCCGGTCCACCGATCGCCCCGCGTTTAGAGTCATCTCAGGCAGCGCCAGCTCTCCATTTTCCTGCGTCAAATGATACATCTGTTACATTTTCATTTCTCCGACGATATTCTGCCAGCGAACAGCGACGCTGTCTTTTCTGATAATTTAAATAATTTATCAGGAAGCCTAAATTAAGCCGTGTGTTATAATTTATATCTCACTAAAAGCACAATCATGATGAATAATTGATCAGGCGCGTTGTGTTGATTCTGTCTGAGAGACACATATGGAGGGACGGCTACATCGTTCCTATCCGGCTCCTACCGCACGGCGTACTAAGTGCCAGGGCTGGAGCTAACTAAACGTCAGAGGGGAGCAGTGAGCAGCCAAAGCTGGGTTTCCCAATGATCACTGTCCTCGTAGTAAGTGACCCCCAGATCTCATACCTCATAGTTGTGACCGACACCCCCCCCTAAATCTCAATACCTCAAGTAAGTGTGACCCACCACAGATCTCATAACCTCATAGTGTGACACAACACCCCAGATCTCATAACTCAGTAGTGTGACCCCCCCAGATCTCATACCTCAGTAGGTGTGACCCCCCATATCTCATAACCTCAGAGTAGTGCCCACCCCCATATCTCCATACCTCAGTAGTGTGAACCCCACAGATCTCATACCTCAGTAGTGGGACCACCCCAAGATCTCATACCTAGTATGTGACCCCCCCCCCCCCAATCTCATACCTCAGTAGTGTGACCACCCAGATCTCATACCTCAGTAGTGTGACCCCCAGATCTCATAGCCTCAGTAGTGGACCCCTCAATCTCATACCCCAGTATGTGACCCCCCAGATCTCATAACATCAGTAGTGTGACCCCCCAATCTCATACCTCAACGTAGTGTGACACCTCAATCTCATACCTCAGTAGTGTGACCCCCCATATCTCATCCCTCAGTAGTGTGACCCCCCAGAAACTCATACTCAGTATTGTGACCCCCAGATCTCATACCAGTATGTGACCCCTCAATCTCAACCTCATTACTTGTGACCCCCCAGATTCATACCTCAGTAGTGTGGACCCCCAAGATCTCAAACCTCATTATGTGTGACCCCCATCAGATCTCATACTCAGTATGTGACCCCCCTCAGATCACTCATACTCAGTAATGTGACCCCCCAGATCTCATACCTCAGTAGTGTGAACCCCCCAGATCTCATACCTCAGTAGTGTTACCCCCCCCAGAATCCATACATCAGTAGTGTGAACCCCCCAGAAATCTCATACCTCATTAGTAGTTACCCCCCCAGATCTCTCAACCTCAGTAGTGTGACCCCCCAGATCTCATACCTATAGTGTGACCCCCTAGATACTCAATACCTCAGTAGTGTGACCCCCCCAATATAACTCATACCAATCAAAGTAGTGTGACACCCCAGATCTCCATACCTCAGTAAGTGTGACCCCCCACAGATCTCATAACCTCATTCTTGACCCCTCAGATTCCTCATACCCAGTAGTGTGAACCCCCAGTCAATATTTAAAAATAGTGAGAGTGCGGCATAGGCAATAATATTCAAATTTGCGATATTTTGTGATAATTCGACACGAATATTCAATTCGAAATTCGTGAGGTATGGCCATGCATTGTGAAAATAGATTCACAGTTATATAGTTTACCCCCCAAGATCTCATACCTCAGTATGTGTGACCTCACAAGATCTCAATACACTACCATACAGTAGTGTGGACCCCCCAGATCTCATACCAAACCCCAGAATAGTGTACCCCCCAGATCTCATACCTCAGTAGTGTGATCCCCCCCAATCTCAAACCTCAGTAGTGGTGACCCCAATCAACATAACAATCATACCTCATATGTGACCCGCATATCTCATACCTCAGAGTAAGTGTTGACCCCTCAAGATCTCATACCTCATTAGTGGTGAACCCCCCAAGATCTCAATACCCTCAAGTAGTGTGACCACCCAGATCCTCATACCTCAGTAGTGTGACCCCAATCAAAGATCTCAATAACATAACCAATCAGTAGTGTGACCCCCCAGATCTCTAAAACTCAGTAGTGTGACCCCCCAGATCTCATACCTCAGTAGTGGTGACCGCCCAGATCTCATACCTCAGTATGTGACCCCTCAGATCTAACATACCTCAGTCATAGGTGAACCCCCCCAGATCTCATATACCTCAGTAGTGTGACCCCCCAGATCTCAAACCTCAGTAGTGTGACCCCTCAGATCCATACCATCAGTAGTGTGACCCCTCAGATCTCATACCTCAGTAGTGGTGACCCCCCCAATCTCATACCATACAGTAGTAGTGATGACCCCCCAGAATCTCATACCTCAGTAGGTGACCCCCCATAGATCTCATACATCAAGTATGTGTGACCCCCCCAGATCTCATAACCTCAGTAGTGTGACCCCCAGCAGAGACTACATACTTCACTTATTTGACGCCCCCCAGATCTCATACCTCAGTATGGACCCCCTTAGATCTCCTAACTCAGTAGTGTGACACCCCCACCAGATCTCATACCTCAGTAGTGTGAACCCCCCCAATCGATAACCTCAAGTTGTGACACACCCCAGATCTTCATACCTTCAGTAGTGTGACCCCTCAGACTCATAACCTCAGTAGTGTGACCCCCAGTCAATATTTAATAGTGATGTGGCGGCATAGAAATATTCAAATTTGCGATATTTTGGTGAATAATTCTACAAGAATATTCAATTCCGAAAATTCGTGAGGTATTGCCATGCACTTGTAACAATAATATTCACAGTTATATTTCGCACTCGCGATACCTTTAAAATGAATGGTCACATGGGGTATATTTATATTGCGAATCTTTGGAAAATTGCGTTATCCATCCGCCCATATATCTCGAAATTTGCGAATTTTTCGAACAGATGGTATTCGCAATTGAAATATTTAGCTCAACCCTAATATTAAACACAACAGCCGGACCACTTCCCCCTTCACCCTCGCGGTCACACGTTGCTTTATATGCGTACGGTGCTGGCCCATGGTCGCGCCGATAACCAAGCAATGTGGCGCTTTGGTGTTACAGAGGGATCTCACACGCACCTGATCGTCCTCACACCTCCCACTCGAGTGTTCCGACGCCCGCAGCATCTTTTCTGAAAACATGAAGCAGACTTGAATGATCCCTGTGAACGAGCTGTGCTAATCGACCTGAACAGTATTGGCAGCGCGTCACTCTGACATCAAACTGTTAACGGCGAATCTCAGGAAGCCAGGACGGCATTTGCATTTTGTTATAAAACGAAAAAAAGGAAGTGAATGTGAAGATACAAAAACAACGAGGTGTCTTCTGGTTTTTTTTTTGCCTTTTTCAAGGCGCGTTTGATCACATTCGTTTAAAACCCCTTTCATGGACCCTGCCCCTCCTATGCTATATCATTGGGACAATTGGAACCCATTCCATACCAGATCCAACCAACATAATCATCACCTTGGTGACCTGCGGCATTACATATTGTTGGTAGACCCGGCACTACATATTGTTGGTAGATCTAAAGGATGAATCTGACAGAGAGAATCTAAGGATGTAGGGGATGGCCAGCTTTTACTGTACCCAATGGACTAGAGACTATGTCTTCACTATACTAAGTCGCCTCACTTTACAAGACACCTCCCCATCTGGGTTAGATGCCTCAGCCAGAACGTCGCTATCGCTGTTTTGTACCCTACAAGACTGAACCTATAGTAATCCGAGTGACGATGAGGGCAGCTGGAGGAGTGTAAAGCCCGATGGAATGTGGGGGGTATCAAGTTTCACCTGAACAATTGGGGGTAACAATCCAATATTGATTGTCCCTTTAGATTAATGGGATGCCAGGAATGTTTCACGGGGGGCGTAATGGCCACAGAGGCTATGTCCTGTTTTACCCCGTCTGTAAAACAAGTTTGGAAGCTTCCGAAGTGAACTTCGGGTCCACGCTACAAACTTTTGTCCCTAGCTGGCCAACCTCCTACACACTGGGAAAATCTGTAAATAAAGGTTAAAAACCCTCACCAGTGAGGAGATATCTGTGCATTTCCCATCGCTCCTCCTCTCTGTGGACCCCACTGCTGATATAACAATGTGTCAGAGAGCGGGAGCCTTCCATCATCAC
>CM070043.1:33833925-33852812 GCA_036250615.1 Ptychadena robeensis | reverse complement strand
TAGTACTGGAAGTAGTAGTGATAGTAGTACTTCTAGTAATGATGGTGGTAGTAGTACTGGAAGTAGTAGTGATAGTAGTACTTCTAGTAATGATGGTGGTGGTAGTAGTACTGGTAGTAGTAGTGGTAGTAGTACTTCTAGTAATGATGGTGGTAGTAGTACTGGTAGAAGTACTTGTAGCAATAGTAATATCATCTAATTATTCTGTAGTCACTGGATTGATCCCCTGTGTCATGCGTCTGACTATGATTATTATTATCGTTACTCCGTCTCTCGATACTTTCGGAGGAGTTTCTGTTGTTGTCACTTTAACAGAATCCGAGTGACGGATGATTTCCGGGCGTTTATTAGTCGTCTCCCCAAACTCAATAACGCTTTTGTTTTGCGTCTATTTCCCCCTCACATCTAATGAGCGGATTTCGGTGGCGGTTACACGATCCTGAGTATTGCTTTCCCCTCCCCCGAGCTTAATGAGATGATAGATAGTCGGGAGAATTTCATTAACTTAAACGACTGCGTTCTATTTATTCTGCGTTTTCCTATTTCAATATTCAATGAGCAGAATTCTAGTTATTGTGTTCTGTTTATTGTGGATATCCGCAGTTATTCTTCCGCCGATGTATTAAATGCTCAGGAGCTTCGGGGAGTAAAACAGGCGGGCCGGGAACACTCCGGTGGCAGAAAGCGTTAATGACACTTTAAAGCAAAGACGTTCCTATGCAATGTACTCTAGGTTTAAAGCCTGAAAAACGACCGGGTGGATGAGTGTTCGAGCAGCCACAGGAGGCACTACGAAGGTCACCTGACCCTGCAGGGTGCCTGGAAAGGTGGGATAGCCAAGGTGAACTTCTGCTTCAGGGAGAAAGGGGGTCTCCTCTACTCCTACTCTCTCCCCGGGCGGGCACGTGGATAGGTGTATCCAGGGAGACATCTGGGAATCGTAAAAAAAAAAAATCAGAGGCCGTCCTGGGTACAGGTTGCCCATGTCTACAACCACCACTGGCTGTATTATCATTAACAAAAAACCAACATGGCGCTTTACAAGTGGAAGGTTCTATCTAGTTCCATGTAGAACCTGCGAACAGTAATGGACCTTTTTCTCCGCCCCACAGCCCCATGATTGGTTCTGATGTCATAGATGTGTATAAGCCCTCCCACAGAAAGACTATTATAAGCAGCAGTCGTCTTCATGTCTCTGTCTTGGCAAGAGATGTCTGAGGGGGTGGGGCAAGGAGGCATATAAGCACAAAGTATCTATTGGAGTGTAGGTCTAGCAGCACAGGCTATGTTCAAATTTGGGGTCAATCGTCTGCAAAACGGAAGCGCCCACCTGGCTGTATTCAGGGGCGGTCCTAGGTAGATCGGCACCCTGGGCACCACCTTTGACACCTCTGGGCATTCCTGGGGGGGTGCTTGTGAGGTGAGACTCTGTTACAGATGGAGGTGAGACTTCAGATCCAACCATCCACCTCAGGGAAAGCATTTCCACTCCCAGGGAGAGTGGGGGGGGGGGGGGGGGGGGGGGGTGATTGTGAGTCTCCTCTACTCTTTCTCTCTCCCCGGGCGGGCACACAGATAGGCGTGTCCAGGGAGACATCTGGGAATCGTATAAAAATGTATGATGCCGCCCCACCCCGCCAAGGTTGCCCATGCCTATAGCCACCACTGGCTGTATTATCATTTATAAAAACCAACATGGCCGCTATACAAGTGAAAAATTCCATCTAGTTCCATGTAGATCCTGCCATCAGTTACGGACCTTTTTCTCCACCCCCAGCTCCATGATTGGTCGGTTCTGATGTCATAGATGTGACAAAACAAGTGTACAAACACTCCCACCCAATGACTTTCATAAGCAGCAGTCATCTTCATGTCTCTACCTCGGCAGGTGTCTCAGGGGGTGGGGCAACGAGGAATATAAGCACAAAGGACCTATTGGAGTTTAGGACTAGTGATGAGCAGCATAGGCTATATTTGAATTGGCTACATTTCTCAAATTAGTCTCCAAATATTCAAAATAAATTCACAAATTCAGGATCTCCTATCACTTGGGGGTTGATCGTCTGAAAAACTGAGGCGCCAATCTGGAGCGATCGGGCTGAATAGCAAAGTATCTGAAATGATGTTTGAATCCCACATGGCCGTCACCTATTGGCCGAACGAATGGGAATACATACATGTATGCCTAGCTCTACCTCTCCTCCGTGTCAGCTGCTCTATGCACAGGTGCATCTGAGGGCCGCAACCTGGGGACAAACTGCAGCAAAGTCCATCTCTTAAACTTAATTATAAAAAAAAGACATGTGCCAGAGCAATCCTTTTCCCTTTAAACCTACTCTACATCTTGAGCAGTTTTGATAAGGATACTTTATCTACTGTGTGTTGCGTTCAGTGGGCCATGTGGTCGTCAAACAATCCCACTGACTTCAATGGAGAAGCTCTGAAAGCGACTTTAGCACTTTGCACTCGTTTTTAAAAAAGCGACTTGGAGTGGCTATCCCAATTCGGTATAGTCCACAGATTGGACTATTCAGTCATTTGTGGTAAATTTAGACTGTCGTTATTTGAAGGATGCTTTCCAGACGCCCTCTGGTGGCAGAAAGCCTTAATGACACAAAGACGTTTCTACACAATGTACTCTAGCTTTAAAGCCTGAAAAACGACAAGGAAGGTGAAAGTTCAAGCAGCCACAGGAGGGACTACAAAGGTCACCTGACGTGACCAAGGTGGGATAGCCACTCGCAGGTGAACAAGTGAAAAAAAGCTTTGCAAAGTGCTGAACAGTCTAATCTGTGGACCAGACCTAATTTTTTTAAATTAAAAGTTACATGACAATTAAAAAAAAAAAAATTTACAATTATAAAATCCTAATGTGACAGGTTCTTAATTTTTTATGTAAAAATGACCAGATTCAGTATAGGTAAATTTACACTGTCATTAGCTTCCCAGACGCCCTCCGGTGGCAGAAAGCATTAATGACGTTTTAAAGAAAAGACGTTTCTACACAATGTACTCTAGCTTTAAAGCCTGAAAAACGAACAGGTTCTTCATTTTTTATGTAAAGAAAACCAGATTCAGTAACCATGTTATTGCCCCAAGTGTACCAGAGACCCACCACCTCCACCCAAACAGACACCCACCACCTCCACCTAAACAGAGACCCTCCACCTAAACAGAGACCCTCCATCCGAACATCACCTGTAGACCTAGAAGACATTTGTCCAAAATCCACATAAAAAGTGTCAATATTTTGTTAGCTTCCCAGACGCCCTCCGGTGGCAGAAAGCATTAATGACACTTTAAAGCAAAGACGTTTCTACACAATGTACTCTAGGTTTAAAGCCTGAAAAACGAACAGGTTCTTCATTTTTTATGTAAAAATAACCATGTTATTGCCCCCAGTGTACCAGAGACCCACCACCTCCACCCGAACAGAGACCCACCACCTCCACCCGAATAAAGACCCTCCACCCGAAAAGAGACCCACCACCTCCACCTGTAGACCTTTGTCAAAAATCCACATAAAAAGTGTAAATATTTCCACCATTTCTTCATATAGATATTGAATATTTTATTTTACACAACATAACAACACAGAAGTTGTTGTTCTGTACAGCATTTGCCTAAAAATTGAGGCAACACCATCGTCACTCAAAAATAAATAGTCTGGTCTCTTAAAAAATATTTTTTTTTCTAATTCCTCCGTAATCGGTCTTTTTTGTGTTTTTTATTTTTTTATAATTTTTGAAATTTTTTTTTTATTTGAATGTTGAAAGCTTGAAGGATTTTCCCGTATGAAAGGCCTTTAGAGTGATTTCAGTCCCGTTTTTTTTTTTTGTCGGCGGTGGCAGAACCAGGAAGCCAGTCCTACAGGAAGGGAAGGCACTGGTGCTGATTTTATTTTTATTCCACAATTTTGTTTTTTTTGTCTCGCCGGCATCACCACTGAAACGCAAACTAAGGCGTGCAGGCGGCTCTTAAGCGACCCGGTTTTGTAGAAGCGTCAAATGGAAACACTGATTTTTTTTTGTGTTTTTTTTTTTGTCCAAATCGTTTTTTTTTTTTTTTTTTCGTTTTGAACGCCAAGGAAACTAAATCACACAGTGCTTTCCAATATCCATTCGGAACTTGAACATGTAGCTTTGCCGCTGTCCATGTCCGAGCTATCTGACTGACCCAAGATCCCATTCATAGACATGCTTCGCTTAGACCAGAGTCCACCGGTGTGGTACGAGTTCACATAGCAGTGGTACTCCATGACCTCGCCATTTAAGGAGTACCTGCGCTTTACTCTAGAAGTGTCTGCAGGTAAGGTAAGGAACTTACTTGGTTTTGATTGTGCTCTTTTGTACGTTGGCGACTCTTTGACGGACGCGGGGGGGCGGCCGGACAACCGGAGGGCGGTGGAGTTATTCCTATTCGTGTTTTGGGACTCCATGTTTAAAACGGTGTCCGTTTGCGAGTCCGCGGGTTTCGCCGCAGTCTTTTTCTTCTGCTTAAGGGAAGAAGTGTTCGAAGTCCACGGGTGAGGCGGGGCGGAGGTAGCGGTGGCGGCGGCGTGGCTCGAGCAAGCGTCCGAAGAAGGCGCGGCGGCGTCGGCGGACTTACAGCACTGGGCGCCCTCCTCGTGCTGGACGATCTGCTTGGAAGCCGACGGCGGCAGGGACGCGCCGCAGCCTTGGTTCTGGGACCCGTTGGTCTGCGAATAGACGTTGCTGACCTTCGCGGCCTTGTGTTGCCCGTTGGCGTTGCAAACCTTGTACCGAATCATGAGGATGATGATGAAGACGAGCACGGACGCGACGATGATGCCGCCGATGATGATGATCATGGTTCCCCCCAGGAACTGCGACTGCATGAAGTGGCAGCGGACGTAATCCTGCTCGGTGGTGAACTGGATGCAGCCGATGACTCTGGTGGCCGTGAGGGAAGTGATGCCGTCGTCATAGATCGCCAGGACGCACAGGTCGTAGACCGTCCCCGCAGCCAGGTTATTCACGCGGAACGTCTTGCTCGTCGGAGGAATCATTCTAGAAGAGTCGGAAAAAAAAGAAACGGATTAATGACTAATTATTTCACCAAATCCGCCTATTAAGATGTCATTTCTAAATGTTGCGCGGCGTGGAGGCGAGGGCCTGACAATGACGGCGCCGATTCTAATTACCACAGGAATTCTGATGACTTACTCGGACGCGGCTCGCTTATGACAGATTGGTTTTGAAAGGTGAGAATGTTACAACGCTTGACTTCTAAATAAATCCACTTATCACATGCGCCACAACACGGAAATAACGCGCAACCAGGCGCCCGAATATAGCCGCTCCCGACATTCGCTGACACAAATCATTGTATACGCGCCAATTAATTCCTCATGACAAGGACCTTCTGATATAAGAGCGGAGAGAGCGGTCAAGCACCGGCGCCGCGGAGGGCGATCAGCATTCTCATTCTAATATTATCCATTCAAAGTTTATTGCTGCTGGGGGTCACTGAGCCTCCGACAAGGGAGGACAGGCAGCCTTAGTCCTGGGGGGCAAATACAGTCACGTGGCCCATTGCACCACCGAATAAGCTCACCATCCACGCCCACATTTTCTTTGTTTTATAACGGATATTGACGTCATGAAGCAAGACAAGTATGATACAATCAGCCCCAGCAGCCTCTCTCCATCAGCATCTCTCCTTCTGCCCCGGCAGCCTCTCTCCATCAAACCCCAGCAGCTTCTCTCTTCTGCCCCCAGCAGCCTCTCTCCATCACCCCCAGCAAGCCTCTTCCTCCCACCAGCAGCCACTCTCCATTACCCCCAGTAGCCTCTTCCTTCTACCACCAGCAGTCTCAGCCTTTCTCTGTGACCCCCAGCAGCCTCTCTCCATCCACCCAGCAGCCTCTCTCTTCTACACCAGCAGCCAACTCTCCATTACCCCCAGTAGCCTCTTCCTTCTACCCCCCCAGTCTCAGCCTTTCTCGTGACCACAGCCTCTCTACTTTCTGCCCCGGCAGGCCTCTCTCCATCACCCCCAGCAGCCTCCTTCTTTTGCCCCAGCAGCCACTCTCCATTACCCCCAGTAGCGCTCTCCTTTACCCCCAGCAGTCTCAGCCTTCTCTGTGACCCCAGCAGCCTCTCTCCTTCTACCCCAGCCAGTCTCAGGCCTTTCTCTGTGACCCCCAGCAGTCTCTCCCTTCGCCCCGGCAGCCTCTCTCCATCACCCCCAGCAGCCTCTCTTTCTGCCCAACAGCACCTCTCTCCATCACCCCCAGCAAGCCTCTCTCCTTCTACCACCAGCAGCCACTCTCCATTACCCACAGTAGCATCTCTCCTTCTACCCCCAGCAGTCTCAGCCTGTCTCTGTGACCACAGCCAGCCTCTCTCCTTCTGCCCCAGCAGCCTCTCAGCAGGTGTGTACAGTAAGTCCCTACCTCCTTCCATTTTCCACTTCCTGACTTGAAGAAAGCTCTGTGGGGAGGGGTGTGCGTGTGATGGATGACAGTTGCAGTGGGCCTGTGTGAGGGATCTGAGCCGTGCCAACAGCCGGGTGCCGGTAGCAGCTTTGCTTGTCCAGGCTAGTTTAGGGTGGCCTGGGGGGCAACTGCCTCCTGCCCCCCTTTCCAGCCTTCCCCTGGCGATACTATCTCTTAAAGCCCCCCATACACACTTCGATTGCAAGATGATTATCAGCGCAGATTGGCCATGTGTGCGCTCACAGCTCCACGAAATCAGCCACACAAATTGACCTCCCGCTTGTCTGCAGACCCAATCAATGCCGCGAGGAAACAGGTGGGGTGGTAAGTCATGTACAGTGCAAGAAAAAAGTATGTGAACCCTCTGGGATTGCGTGGAGTTTTGCATGAATCGGTCATACAATGCGTCAGATCTTCATCTCAGTCACCAATAGACACACACCGTCTGCTTAATCATACTACACACCACATTATTATGTTTTCATATTGAAATAACATTGAACCATCACCAGTGCAGGGTGGGAAAAAAGTTATGTGAACCCCTAGCCTAATGACTTCTCCAAGAGCTAATGTGAGCCAGGAATGAGGCACCTCAAGTCCAATCAGTGTGATGTATTGGATGTGTTGCTGTGAAAGCTGTCCTGCCCTGTAAAAACACACACCGTTTTATGGTTTACTGGTTTCAAGAAGCACTGTCTGTGACCCATGCCTCGCAGAGAAGAGCTATCAGAAGACCGACCTTAAGAATTGTTGACTTGCATGAAGCTGGAAAAGGGTTACACCAGTTTCTCCAAAAGCTTGGAATCCATGTGTCCACGGTTAAAACAGACTGTCTACACATGGAGTAACGTTTAGCACTGTTGCTGACTCTCCCATAGAGTGGTCGTCCTGTGAAAGATGACTGCGCAGAGCACGGGCCAGAATTTTGCTTAAGGCACAGCTAACATTTTTGTTGACACGCCGACATTAATTAAAAATTAAAACAAGATATGGAGTATATGGGAGAACACATGGAGGATGAGCCATTGTGTCCAAAAAAAAATTGCAGCACAAAACAGCACATGGGTGTCAAAAACCACTACTGGCAAAAATATTCTGTGGACAGATTGAAATTAAAATTGAGTTGTTGGAAAAAACGCAAACACTATGTTTTGGGTGCGTTGATGCCTCAGGCCTGGACGGATTGTTGCATTGATGGAAAAATAAATTCCAAGACAATTTCCAGGAAACAAATTAAGTCCATCTGTCCACCAACTGAAGCTCCAAGATGAGGGGTGATGCACATAGGACAATGACCAGTCAGAGTCCTGACCTCAACCTGATTTGAAATGCTGGGGCATGACTTTAAGAGAGGATTCACACCAGACAATCCCAGAATATCGCTACACTGAGACAGTTCTGTGAAGAGGAGTGGTCCAAAATTCCTCAGATCATTGTGCAGGTCTGATCTGCAACTACAGGAAAGTTTGTGGAGGTTATTGCTGCCAAAGGAGGGTCAACCATTTATTAAGTCCTGGGGGTTCACATAATTTTCCATGCACTGTGAATGGTTACATGTTTTTATGTTCAATAAAACATGAAAACAAAGATGTGTGTGTAGTATGATTGAAGCGATGTGTGTTTCTATTGGTGGGACTGGAGATGAAGATCAGACGCATTGTATGACCGATTCATGCCCAAACTCCACGCAATCCCAGAGGGTTCAAATACTTTTTCTTGCAGCGTATAGTGTAGAGATGTGTTGACATCCGTTGTCAAGGCATGCAATTAACAAAGAGAATAACGCTTTGTGGAAATTAGTCTTCGCTGATAATTATAATGCCTGGTCCGGTGGCCATTATTACATCGGATCCGACGGAAGAGTCGACTAGAGACACAAATTTCGGTGGCCGCTGTCCCCGGGATCTGCCACCTGGAAGATTTATGTTCAGTGAGTAATGTCGGATTTCTTTCAGCTTCATAATAAATTCATGACTAATTTAAGGATACGGTCTACATGCGTCTGCCCGTACCAGAGGAGATTTTATGCCGAAGACAGAATAAATCTGCATCTCATTAAAAAGGAAAATATATCCCTGGATTGCAATGGACAACTGTGGAGTCCTACTGGGTTTGAAGATACATTCCAGTTTTGCAAGTGGTGTCTATGATGGAGAGACGAGCTGGGATCGGGTTATACTTAACTATGATCTGTGGGTCACATGAGCCTCAAAGTCACCCAGGTGCCCACCTGGAGCGTGGGGGGGAGGCGGTGGTCGAGGTGGCGGGAATAACGCAGCTAGTCCAAACTTCGCCCTTCTCTACCCCCAACCCTTCTCTAACATCTCCAGCAATGTTGGTGATCATGTCATGTTCAGGGGCTTGCAATCAGCTCACAAAGTTAGTTGTTGGTCGTGGTCCTGGGGAGTTGAGGGGAGTGAGGCTGGAAAGTGGGAGAAGCCCAGTGGCAAGGACGAGGGATGAGGCTGGTAGCCGGATAGAGCAAAGGCGGTAGTCATGGTAGACGGGTCAGTAGGTCAGGGCAGGCGGGGGGAATAGGTAGCAGACAATTATCCGGGATGGAGCAGTAGTTAAGGTTAGACAGTAGTGAGGGCTCAGGAGCAGAGAAGCGTAGTCGAGGGCAGTTTGAGGTCAGCAGCGCTTAATCAGTAATAGCAGAGGAGTAGAGGAGGGGGGGTGGGGCACGATCAAGGCTCAGAAGCACAATACTCAGCAGAGGGAAGTAGAAGACGGCTGGGCTTATAGGGGGAAAGTAAAAGTAGTAGCAGGTGTCAGGGAGCATGGTAATTAGTAGGCTTGGCAGGAAACAAGGAAGATTAGGAAGATTCAAGGATGAGTAGTCCAGACGAGGACAGTTAGCATATGTGAGGCAGAGCCACGCCTGAGGTGCAGGCAGCGAGGTCATGGGTTCAAACCCAAAAATAGCTCGTCGAAAAATTCACCATCTCTGATTGGTTGACATCACTGTGGATCACGGAGGTACACAGTGGGTGGGAGCCATGCTTCACCCTCTTCCTTGAGCCATATGTTACGGAAATGGCTGAAGTATTGTATTGTACCGTCTCTGGCATCAGCATTACCATTGGTTATATTTCTCTGAGACGACTGGCTCCCAACAATGACACACATTTCGGGGATTGGAGTAGTGTGAGGGACGGCAGTAATTGGAGAGGAGACAATAACAGAATCAGTAAAATGAGAGAAGTTCCAGAACGATGAGACCACGTCCCTGCAGTGTAGGAGATAACATCACGTATCACGGGCCCGGACTATCGAGATATGGTGTTATTTCATGTTCTGGGCGACTTGCGTAACAGCATCCTCGGGGCCTCTAACTTTACGGCATTCTCACCACAATATTGCAACGCTCCCTCGGGTCGTGGTCAGGGGGTGGGGGTTATATTGTTGAAAGGACAAAGGCAACTGCGATAAGTTAGTGCTTTGGAGGACATGGCCGATAGGTTATTAATCTTCACCGCGGAATGCAAAATGATGGATGAGCGTCGGCACGCGGAATGGGCGCTCATCATCGAAAGCTTGTAAAGATTCAAAGCGGGAGGCCCAGGGGGAAGAGTTTTGTAGCAGGGAAGAGGGTAACTACACCCTCAACACAGGGCAAAGCAGGAGGCGCTGATCAATACGCTAATAATAAATGCATTACTTATAAGGACATTCCTGAATGCTGGGAGTGTATTACACCCACCGGACTTTACATGTATTATACCACCGGACATATATGTATTACACCCACCTGACTTGATTATGTATTACACCCACCTGACTTAATGTATTATACCCCCGGATCATATATTGTATTTACACCCACGGCACATACTATTATGGATTACACCCACCGGATTTCAGATGTATTACACCCACCTGACTCAGATGTATTACACCACCTGACATTATGTTATTACACCCACATGACATAGAGGTATTTCTATACCACCTCTTCATGTAGTATACCCAACTGACAATATATGTATTACACCCACTTGACATATATCTATTACACCCACCTGACATATATGTGATTACACCACCTGACTTAGTGTATTATAACCCCACCGACTAACATGTATTATACCCACCTGACATATATGTATTACACCACCTGACATATATTCTAGTACACCCACCTAACATATCTATTTACACCCACCTAACATACTATGTATTATACCCACCGGAAATTCGATGTTATTACACCCACTTGACATATATGTATTTATACCTACCTGACTTATATGTAGTACCACATACCTGACTTATATGTATACACCCACCTGACTTATATGTATTAGACCACCTGACTTTATATGTATTAACCCACTGACTTATGTGTATTAAACCAAACTGACTACAGGTATTTCACCCACATGACATCTATCTATTACACCCACCGACATATATCTATTACACCCACCTGCATAGATGTATAGACCCACCTGACATATATGATTACACCCACCTGACTCAGATGATTACACCCACTGACATATCTGTATTACACCCACCTGACTTATATGTTATTACACCCACCTCCTAACTCAGATATATTACCCTGTTCTCCATGAACTAAGGCATCCGCCGAAGATCACGGTACGTAACCTCTGGACAGGAGGATCAGAAAGGGGTTACTAAAATGGTTAATCCCCCCTTTGATCCCCCTGTGTCATGTTATGTGATTCCCCCACCTGATACCCCAGTGCCGTATTTTTATTAATGCGAAAAATAAGACCTCCCCCAAAAATAGACGTAGGGAGGGATCTTGGGGATGACCACACTACTGTGGAAAGGCACCAGATGACCTTATTTGCTGATTTATTCATCCACAGAATGAATGGAGCAGAAGCAGGGAGATCCTTTCACTGCAGGTCCTCCAGGTGTAGCTTTCTCTCCAGCAAGAAAACATTTTTGAAAGCAGCACAAAAGTCACATCACCAAATCTCACCAGCCCAATACTGATAGATTAGTAGTCAGTGCTCCTGGGATGTTTTCCACGCGATACACGGAGTAGGAATGAATGGAGGAAGCGGAGGGTAGAAGGACAGGCAAGTCTTTCTTTTTTTTATATGTATGGGGTATGTTTCCACGCATTATCGGCTCCGTCAACACCTTATGCGCTGATCACATTCTTGACGGGATGTTGACAGAGCCGATCCACTTTATATGCCGATCTGCACACGCTGGTTTCCACATGGAGCTGGTCCGCCAGTCAGTGGTATGAGTGCAGTGCATGGAAACTGGTGTATATGACCCAGTCCCTATCACGGAATAAGAGATGGTCGAAATTTTGTTCAAATATTCGACCAATTCGACCGATTTGAGTTAATTGCAAACCCCTGAGCATGGTATCATCACCCCAAACTTGTGGAGATGTAGAGAAGGGTTGGGGGTATTCCTACAACAAAGACGTAGGTCTCTAGCACAAATCGGTTTGGCACCAAAATTAAAGTTCAAAGTCAAGTCAAAATTTCGAAAATCCAAATTGCGACTTGTTCTGAACGATTTTATGCAAAAACTGCATGTGCTAGAGCAATCTTGTTTTTCCAATTCCCAAACCCTTCTCTGCATCTCCAGGAAAAGTTTGGTGAGGATACATGTCGGGACTTTGAACACAGGCTCACAGAAAAAAGTTAGGCAAGTAAGGACCAATTGGACCATCTATATCAAGGAATTGCGGGTCAACCCAGGGATAGAGATGGTCGACTTTTTATTCGGACCATTTTGGAGTTATTGCAAAGCCCCTGGAACATGGATCATCATAGAATGGTCGAAAATTTTTTTAAAATTCGACCATTTCGCCCGATTCAGGTAATGCAAAGCCCCTGAAAATGGTATCATCACCAATTAATGGAGATGTAGCGAGGGTTGGGGACACTACAAAAAAGAAAGTATGTCTCTAACACAAACAGTGTTGTTTGCACAAAATTAAGTTTCAACGTCAAAGTAAAAATTTCAAAAATCGGAATTTCGACCTTTAACTTTAAACTTAATTATGCAACAACTCCATGTGATAGAGCAAAACTTCTTTTGTCAAATGTTCCCACAACCATTCTCTACTCCTCCAGACAAGTTTGGGATGATACCATGTTCAGGGCTTCGCAATTAGCTCCACAACAGGTAGCAAAAGTCGAAAAATTAAGACCATCTCTAACATCACCAAAATTGCTGGAGATGTACAGAAGGGGTGTGGGGGGTATAGTACAAAAAGAAAGTATGTCTCTAAAGCTAGACATACACGTGCAGATTCCAATGGCCAATTGATCACTCACCCGATCGATTCCAGCGATCTCCAGAGGGATGCGGAAGCTCCGATCAATCCCAATCTAGAGTATCCATCGCGGCCATACCACCTTGTCCAACGGATTTCCGGGGACGATTCCGTGTACGATCCACTCTACTTCCCAAATGGCAACTACCCTTGAGGTGTGCAGAAGAAAAAACTCGGATCCGAAGACCAACATGTTGGTTTTCTATGTCGGATCCGATTTTGAGCCCCCGATCAATCGGACATGATCGATTGGGACAAGGTGGGTGAGCGATTCCGGCACGATCATTTCAGCGTGCACGCGCCCGGAATCGATCGTTGCCGCATCGGTGGAATCCGACCAAGTGTATGGGGCCTAACACAAATAGTTAATCGCATAAACCAAAGGTTCAAGTCAAAATTTCAAAAAAAATCTGAATTCGAACTTGGTTTTTGAACTTTATTTATGCAAAAAAACTCCATGTGCTAGGAGCAATCTTTTTTTTACAATGTTCCCCCAAATCGTCTATGCATCTCCAGAAAAGTTTGGTGAGATACCCTGTCAGGGGCTTGCAAACAGCTCACAAAGGTGTAGCAACAAAAAAAATCGAGCATTCTCTATCAAGATGCGGTCAATGGGCAGGGTAGAAGGATGGTCGAATTATATTTTAAAATCGACCATTTCGACGAGTTCGAGTTAATTGCAAAGCCCCTGACACATGGTATCATCACAAACTTTCTGGAGAGTAGAAAACGGTTTGGGGGGATACTACAAAAAAGAAAGTATGTTATCTAAAGCTAGCCATAACTCGGTCGGATTCCATGTCCATCGATCATACATCCGATATCGATTCCGGCGATTCTGCCGGGAATGCAGGTGTGATCAATCGGCCAATTTAAGAGTATCCACGCGCATTACAAACACCTGTTCCACGGATTCCGGGACGATTCCGCGTCCGATTGTCACCTCACCACCAAATGGCAACTCCCCCACTGATCCGTGACAGACTCGAATGAGAAGAAGAACAACATGTTGAGTTCTTGTCGGATCGATTCTGCCCCTGATCAATCGGACTGCGAACGAACTTGGACAAGGTTGCATGCGATTCCGGCACGATCGTTTGGCGTGCACGCACCCGGAATCGATCGTGCCCGAATCCGGTGTGAATCCGACACGTGTATGGGGGCCTTAACACAAATAGTTTTTGCATAAACAAAGTCAAGTCAAAATTTCGAAAATCGTAATTTCGACTTTCTTTTTTAACTTAATTCATGCAAAAACTCCATGCGCTAGAGCAAAACTTGCTGGAGATGTAGAGAAGGGTTGGGGGTATCCTCCAAAAAGTTTTTTCACAAATTACCTTCAAAGTCAAGTCGGAATTTCGACTTTGTCTTTCAACTTAATTTATGCAAAAACTATTTGTGCTAGAGCAAAACTTTGTTTTTTCAAATGTTTCCCCAACCCTTCTCTGAATCTCCAGAAAGTTTGGTGATGATACCATGTTCAGGGGCTTTGCAATCAGCTCACAAAGTCAGCAAGTCGAAAAAATTCCACCATCTCTATGCAGGGGCTGTGGCCCGCTGTGGAAACATAGCCTTACGTAATGGTGGCAAGTTGGCCTAGGAAATATTCTACTGCTGGACAGCTCATGGAGAAGGTTGGCTCCATATAATCCAATATAGTAAAACATGATCTCATATCTTTATAACTTTATTATTCCAATCTAGACTTGTTAAGAAATAATTGAGCTTTTACCTGTAAACAAGCGAGTCATCATAGGTGCCGTTGTACTGGATCTGAAACATCCGTATTCCGGGTATATTCCTCTGGAAATTGAATTTGATGAGCGCGGTGGAGGACGTTGACTCGGCAACCACCACCTTTTTGTCTTGGCTTATTTTTGTATCCCCATTGCTGCTGCTGGCATTGGAGCCGGACTTGGTGGAGGTGGAAATGTCGGATGACCCGGGGTCCGGCTCATGGATATGGTTCGTACTGTTCACTAGGTGCGGGAGCTTGATGATATGGAGGTTGATGGTCTTTGTCGTCTCTCCGGCCGGGTTCGAAGCAATACACGCAAAAGGCCCGCCATCTTTGACCGTTGTTATGAGGATGTCCAGCGTCCCGTTATCGTAGACCAGAATCCGCGTCCCGTTGGATATGAGCTTTCCTTCCGGTGATATCCAGTGGACCGCCGGCTCGGGGTCTCCAAGGGCTTTGCATTTCAAAACAGCTCGTTGTCCTTCTAGAACCTCAACGTCTGGTGTGTATCTAGTGATCAGCGGAGGCTCACACATGAAATCTTCTTCGGTGATGGACCAGAAATACCGTCCCGATAGAAGAGGCGGAGAAGCGCACGTCTCCAGGTCATCCTCCCGCAAGAGGCGCCTCAGCCATAATAACTCACAATTGCAATGTAATGGATTTCCGCCAAAACTCAAAGCAAATGTTGAAGAACTTATCATACCTGAGGTTGCTAGCACCTGAGCTCTCTGGAAGAGAGGGTCCGGTGGTAATTTCTGAAGTTTGTTTGATGTTACATCTAATCTGTTCAGCTTGTGTAAGTTGGAGAAGGTTCCCTTGGGGATGTGCTCGATCATGTTGTGATCTAGACTAAGCGTGTGCAAACTAATCATTCTCTCCACGGCTTCCCACGGAATGGTTTCAAGGTTGTTGTAGGACAAGTCAAGCTCCTCCAAAGCCAACACATCATCGAAGGCCGTCAGTGAAATCAATGTCAGTTGGTTGTTGTTGAGTATCAAATGGTGGAGATTGGAAAGCCCGCTGAAGATGTCGTTGGTGACTTTACTCAATCGATTGCTGTTCAAATGCAACGCCCTTAAATTGCGCAAGTCTGCAAACGCGTGGGGGGTGATGTAACTGATTGTATTCCTCGACAGAGTCAGGTCCACTAGGCTCGTCATGTTGGCAAAATCCTTCCGTTTTATGTTCGTGACGAAATTGTCGGCCAGCCGCAGCTCCACAGTCTTTCTGTTGATGTTCGGTGGGACGAAGAGTAGACCCTTCTTGTCGCACAGGGTCGCCAGGTTCGGAGACAGGTTTTGACAGGCACAGCGCTTGGGACAGATCTCAGCTCTCACCGCCATGCCAATGAACAACAGATAACCAAACAGTTTTTCCATTGTAGATCAGGTTAAAAAGCCTAAAGGAAACAAGAAAAAAAAATATTCATTAGAACTTTCGTCACATGTCCGGACTTCACTCTTCAGGTCACATTATGAAGAAATTCAACAATTCAATAAAAAAAATTATATTTATTATTTATTTATTATAATGATTGACTGGAGATCCATAGACTTGTTTTATATTGTTATATGAAGCCTGGATGGTGAGTCAATGAATAGTATGACCCGCCCCCGAGGAGTGTCAAGTTACAGTATGGTTTTCTCCTGCACAAACCTTGTCCATCCGAGGTCCAACTTTTGTATAAAGGGTGTGCACTGATATTGACAAGGTATCGACAGTTTGTTTTTCATAAAGTGCTCGACAATATTTGTACAAATTTACTCTTTCATCCAATCACTATCTATCTATCTATACCATATCTATCTATCTATCTATCTATCTATCTATCTATCTATCTATCTATCTATCTATCTATCTATCTATCTATCTATCTATCTATCTATCTATCTATCTATCTATCTATCTATCTATCTATCTATCTATCTATCTATCTATCTATCTATCTATCTATCTATCTATCTATCTATCTATCTATCTATCTATCTATCTATCTATCTATCACCACCTCTACTTCCAATAACAGAACAATCACCTCCTTGTATTGTTCTCCTAATGCGCTCATAAACTATTGAGGACGTAAGAAGTATCTGTCAAATTTCTCCAACACCCTACATGTTCAGCGCTGGTTGCCAACCCCCCCCCCCCCCCCCCCCCCCCCCCCCCCCCCCCCCCCCCCCCCCCCCCCCCCCCCCCCCCCCCGATGCCCCATGCGTTATACTGAGAATGAGCCCTCAATGGAAAGGTACAGGGTGAAGAGTGCAGGTACGATGACTATAATTACCCTCATTATCCTTTATTTCCGAACGCACACGCAAAGTTTCAACTTTGAAGAGAAGAAAAATGCCGCCCGTCAACCCGGCAGCAAAATGACTGTAAATTTCTGTAAAGGTCGAAGTCAAATGGAAAGCGTGTCACCCGAAGTAGTGACACCTACCGCGTAATTGTTCAGAATTTAGGATAAATAGTTTGAGCCCCGCGGGGAATCTATTCCAATCAATGAAATCATTATTTATAATGAAGGACCATTTGAAATGTCCGCCATTGAGGTTTCCATTGCGATGATATCCTTTCCTATGGAAGCGATGCCTGCCGAATGGTTGGCAATGAAAGGTGAACGCGGATTTGGCTTGAATGACTTAATTGCTTTGCCGAGAGAAGACAAAAGGTCATGTGGCAGACCACGGTACAATGGCTGCTTTTACCTCCACGTTTCTAAGGAACTGGAAATCCTGGGGAAAAGGACAGCATGAAATGTAGGTGGGCAGTGGGGATTTTACCTATGGGCAGTATGAGTGGTTTCCCAGGGCCGCATCATGGGGGGGGGGGCAGTATCCTCTGTGACAGACCGGTGGTCTGCCATGGTGTGGATAGTCCATGCGCGGCAGTGAAGGGGTCTGCTGGTGTGAATCCACCTAGATACACCTGCTAGACCCTAACAAGATGGCCGGGTGTGTCTCCACAAAAGGAGCTGGGACCAGCCAGTCAGGGCTCCCAGATGAGGTTGGAGACAGTGCTGCTGGGTGCAGCAAACACGGGGAGTGTGTGGCCCCATGCTGATGGCTGCTAGGGGGCAGGCCATTAAGGGTTCCTAAAGGTAGGAATTGTTGTTGATCGGTGCCAAGCCAGGAGGCATGGCATTTTTGAGTAATTTTTGTTTATTTGGATGTCTATGAACCCCTGCGAGGGTAACCCTTTATAACCCAAATAAACATGGGCAGGAGCCCTTAAGAGGATAGAAACGCGTGGATTGATGCTGTGAGAGCACCGTTTGAGCTGATTCCCCACACCTCCCATATGTAAGGCCGCCCAACCCCTCCACGTGCCGCCAACATTGGATTCCAGGGGGAGGGGGCAGTTTGGTCGTGGATGGTGTATGGATGCTGCTGTGGCATCCACCCTCTGCCAGCAACATCCCCCCTCACTGCTCTCTCTCAGGGGAAGCGACAGAGGGAGTGCTCACCCAGCGCCGGCACTATGGGCAGGCCATGAGTTTCTGTAGTTCAGGCTCACTTTCCTTGCACCTCTATTCTCCATAATTTTACACTGCTCAAAAAATACTTAGACTGTCAGGGTACTTAGACTGTCAGGATCCAGGACCTGGTGGTGGTGTCAAAAACTGATTTAATGAAGGACTTACAGGCAGGAACAAAAACAGGTCTAAAAGTCCTGGGTACAGGAGTGTCCAGGGTTCAGGTTTAGGGTTCCGGGGACAAAAAGCATGAAGCCAGGGAAAGCATGAAGTCCAGACAAGCAAACAACAGCAGCAATAATGTACAGCCAGCGTGGTCTGGATGAAGCACACCTAAATAGCCCTAAGCTAACGAGGAAGGTGTGAGCTCCACCCAGCCCACGCCTGCAGGGAGCCACCTGCTGGTGACTGTGGGACCAACCTATAGATGGGCAATCACAGTGCCACCAGCAGGCGGTGACCGGAACTGCCGGGGTCCTAACATAGACATCACAATGTAACTCCGCGTCACTCTCACGTCTGTGACATCACACTGTTCACTTAGGTTGCAGCACTGACTGACAATCACTGTCACATGGAATAGACAACACGTGGAAATTATTGGCAATTCCCCATCATCCCAATAAAGGAGAGGTCCTGCAGGGGGTAACCACAGACCACGTCTCAGGTCTTATACTTTCTGGCTGATGTTTTGGTCACTGAATGCCAGCGGCACTTTTATTCTAGTGGCGGCATGAGACGGAGTCTACACCCCACACACATGGCTCAGGTAGTGCAGCTCCTCCAGGACGGCGCATCACTGCGAGCTGTGGAAGAAGGTTTGCTGTGTGTGTCAGCGTAGTGTCCAGAGCATGGAGGTCCTACCAGGAGACAGGCCTGTACATCAGGAGAAGTGAAGGAGGCCATAGGAGGGCAACAACGCCCCGCCGTCAGG
>CM070043.1:33746349-33763180 GCA_036250615.1 Ptychadena robeensis | reverse complement strand
CCCCCCCCCCCCCCACAGAACAGTACTGACACTAAACCCTTCCCAGGACAAACCCACCCCATTGTCCCACTTTGCATCCGCTCTGGCACTCCATGACGTCTGGAGAGACTTCTATCCCCTGGACTGACCGTTTACCTTTCTCTCCCACCCACATACCTTCCTCTTAAGACTCGACTACATTTTTACAACTACCTCTCTGCTGCCACTGGTTACCGATCCTACCATACATGATCTGGTTATCTCAGATCACACGTCCATAAGTGTTGTTTTGAGAGACAGTGTCCAAAGGGTCTGACATTATCTGGAGATTCCCCAGTCAGTTGTGTAAGGATCTGGAATTTAATCTCCCCCTATCCCAGGCCCTTTGAGAAAACACACATCGTAATATACATTGTGGTACACTGATTCTGTTTTAGGAGGCCGCCAAGGACGAATCTTAGGGGCACAGCGATTGCGATCTTACTGCTAAACGTAAAGAAGCACACGAACGCTATCTTGAAGCCCTTACTTCACTTAGAAACACACAACAGGAGTTCACAAATATTCCCAACAAGTGCACCCAAATGACACTTCATGAGGCCGAAAAGGTGTTTGACCATTGGCTCGAACGCCAAGAACTCTTAAAACAATCATTCTGGGAACTCCAATATTATAAATTTGGCAAGAATCAGGGAAACTACTGGCCAATTTGGTTCGAACTTCCCGACCAAGCTCACATATCACAGCAACGCGGGACGAGAAGGGGGAACTAACTTCTGACCCTAGACGCATTAATGACACTCTGGCAGCCTACTACAACACACTATATGCATCTGAGCCAACTGACGCAGACACGCAGGATGCTTTTCTCAGGGGAGTATCTCTCCCCCTACTGACACAAGACCAACTGGACTTACTGAATGCCCCAATCATGACAAGACATTGCCGAGACCATTTCCTCCCTCCACAACAACAAGGCTCCAGGACTGGACGGTTACACATCTACAAATTACTGAAAGACGACTTATTTGGCCCACTCTATAATCTACAAACACCTATGGATGGAGGGATGCTACTTCCCAACAGCTAACGAAACCCATATAAAACTCATTCCCAAAGCTGGCAAGGACGCCACACAACCAGGCTCCTATCGCCCAATTTCGTTGTTGAACATATATGCGAAAATTATTTTAAAAATAATAGCGGGCAGGCTAGCGAATATCCTACATACCATGCAAGCAGGATTTGTTAAAGGCCAGAGCTCTGTAACAAACATCCGGAAAACCCCGATAGCAATGGAATATGCCAAATCGCATCCTGAATCTGATGTGGTGCTTTTGGCAATAGATGCTGAAAAGGCATTTGATAATGTCAATCTAGAATGTCTTTTTTGGGTGTTACGTGCAATGGGTTTCTCTTGTCACATACTGCGCTTAGTCACTGCTATGAACAAATCACCTTCGCCCAGGATCTCCACCCCGGGCTTCCTCTCCAGGCCTTTTAGCCTTCATAAAGGAACGCGACAAGGTGCCCCCTATCGCCCTTACTTTTTAACTTGGACCTGGAACCCATCACTCGCTCCCGAGCCGCACACCCTGACATAACTGGGATACCGGTGGGATCGCATTTCTTGAGGTCCGCTTTCTTTGCAGACGATATCCTCCTATTAACTTCCGCCCCAGCTTCTGACATCCCCATCTACACAAACTGATAACAGATTTTGGCATTCATGCAGGCATATATCAGTATCACAGAACTCTACGCTTGTAGGCAACCCATTGTTTCCGGCAGGGACCTCCCAGATGGTATACGCCGCCTGGGTGTCACAAGGGCTTAAACTTGTTAAGGACTTGTATGACCCCACCACATTTATCAGATGTACCTGGCCCTTCCTGATAGCCAAATTTAAGTTACCTATCCCGTAAACTCACCCGATGTTCTTCCTTCAGGTGGACCACTTCTGTACTACACTTTTGCATAACATGTCAGCACTTTTCACTCATTCTAGACTTGATACAATCTTAGCCGCACCGATAAAAGGCATATCTGATCTATACGTGTACCTCAAGGTCTATTTTGCCGTCAGATTGGACCACTAGTGTCACAAACTGGGGCAGAGACTTCCCCCAGGATGATATAGAGGAGCACTTAAACGAGGGCTACCAATTAGTGAGAAAGCATATAGTCTCAGAAACGTGGAGAGAAACGCAATATAAAAGTAATGCACAGGGCCTATAAGCTATGCATGCAATCGACCACAGATATGCCTGATGGCCAAAAGCCCCGCCCGATGTGCCCCAAATGCCCTACCATGGAGTCATCATTGGTGTACTACCTCTGGTCCTGCCCGGGTATCTCGGATTTTTGGTCTATGGTCACACAGTTGACCTTGGACACAGCTGTCCCCCTTGACCCACTGATGTTATTGTTTAGTTATATAAGCCCATCCCTTAGATCAAATATACCATGCCACCATGCATGGCTCCACGTGGCTTTACTGATGGCGCGTAGAGCCATTATGAAATAGTGGATACACTGAGCCTCCCTCCTTGAATCATGTTTGCACTCAACTCCAGTCTTTATTCTATAAGGAATTGAGGAGTGGAGCATGGCAGTTCCGCATCAGCTAACTGATTTTTCGCTAGATGGAAGCCATATATCACTCATCACTTGCCCAATGTGGAAAAAGTCTGTATATTATCTACCAAATGATGCCTGGATAAACCAGGACCCGGGGCTTAACCCAGACTCTCACCCTACAAGAACACTTTAGAGCTGTGGAAACTGCTTTTTACACGACGGTGTACTACAGTAGCTTGTATTCCGTTACATAGTCTTCCAACAAAGGTTATTTGCCCACAGGTTGTTACCCAACCAATTGTAGGACTTGAAACTTGTTGCCATTTGTATTGATGACTGCACATTTATTTCCTTGCCTAGCTAAGTGTGGAACCAACAACAGCCTGTCAATGCATACCTGTATTCCACTGCGGATGGGTTTTGTTTTGAAAATGTTTCAAAAAAAAGTTTATAAAAAAAGTTTTAAAAAAGAAATTTTTAATGCACCATGCCTATGTGTTCAACATAGTGCCCCTGGTCGTATGATCATTG
Source organism: Ptychadena robeensis (assembly GCA_036250615.1). Classification (NCBI taxonomy): domain Eukaryota; kingdom Metazoa; phylum Chordata; class Amphibia; order Anura; family Ptychadenidae; genus Ptychadena; species Ptychadena robeensis. Next base: position 33,760,090 of record CM070043.1, on the reverse strand, counting down.
ACCTGATCAAATTGTAGAGACAAGAAGGCTTAATTGTCCACCCAATGGATGTTGTCCTTGGGCCTGCAAAATGTTGAGGCACTGACCTGGGACACCCACTGCACTTTGGCTTGTGATCCTATACAATATTTGAATATAAATAGAAAGGAGGTGATGATATTAAATTGGAATGTTGCCGATCTTATGTAAGGTTGCTTAGGGGCCGTGGTGCACTAAGAACCTTTGAAATGATGCAAGGAGGAGGAACATGGAACGCCAAACAATGGAAGGCACATACCAAACATGTTAATGATACATATAGTGGGTGACACCATTAAATGACCCATAAAAATCAAAGCTTCCATCAGCTTGGTGGGCTTTTGCTTTGTGTATTTGGTGATTGCTCTCAATTGCCGCAGACTGCAACATCTGACCAGAGCAGTGGGTGTCTGCCGGCTGTGGAGATCAGTTTGTTGTATTTGTCGCCTGATGCTCTTTTTGTGTCTGCCTACTCCAGGGACATGTAAATCCATCTTTTAGCAGCTGTCACTCCTCTGCCTGATTGACGGGTAACATATCGGGATGTCAGTGAGCCACATGGATCCCCTGGCATGGCACTGATAAATGAGTCAATGTAGAAGGTTTGATTTAGTGTCAGCTGACAGGAATATTACATCTAGTGGAGGGAAAGCGGGATGTCAAGTCCATCAAAATGTTGTGCCCCACAATACATAGGACATAGTTCATGCTATGAAACATTAAATGTGAGGCCTCCAACGCTCAAGCATTTCTCAGGTTACACAACTTGAGTCCTAAAAGGGTTACATCTTTCTCAGAGTTTGTCACAATGGTCACATTCTGTAATTTATGTAGAAGCAGTGTTTCCACTCAAGGACAGAAGAAGGGTCTGTCTCTGTACTTTATGGAGAAGCAGAGTTGCCATTCAAGGAGAGGAGAATGGTCAATCTCTGTACTTCATGGAGAAGCAGTGTTGCCCCTCTATGGCCAAAGAGCACTCACATTCTGTTTTGTATAAGTTGGTTATTGAGCCTACTGTAAAGTCATTCTGCAGATTTGCATGGAGCCGGTTTAAGGGAAATGTTTGGCCTAATTTCTCAAAGAAAATAACAGTGTTCTGCCACCCCAGGATTGTTAATATTTCCTTAAAAAAGAAAAGCCTCCGGCGGTCAATAATTGATTGAATGGTCATATCCTTTATTTTCTTCAGGAAGAATATCTCCCTCATTGGGGTCTGCTCAATACAGTAAAGAAAAAGGACTATCAATACATCATTCGTTTCTTTTCAGCGCATTCCAGGAACCAACGTGCTGGAGTCCTCCAATTACATCGCCAGCCGAAGTTTGGGAGACAATTTGCAGGAGTCCCAACAATATCAGCTGCTGCTTCCTAATGAGTTGTTTTCCTGCCGCATGCGACGCCTTGTTGTTGTGCCCCATACAGGTTATCTGTGTTAATTCCCACCATTGTTACGGCAAAAAACAAAGTAAATGGGAGGCGGGCTGGGGACGGTGATGGGAAAATGGTAATAAAGATGTCACGTGGCAACTCTGCTCGGCATGCCTGTTGTCAAGGTATTGCCTTGTGTGCTGCGCTGGGGAGTCGCTGGTAGTGCCATATGCCAAAAGTGTGTGCATAGGGCCTGGGGATCACTGGGGCCCCCAAGCTCTGCTCCATATGCCCCCCTGCACGGCACTGGTCTCTGCCTCTTGTGACCCCAATATCCAATACCTTCCCTTAAAATAAACAGCAACTGGGGTAAATGAGAGGAGCTATCGATAATATTTTGAAAATGCAAATTACCAGGCTGTCATAATTACAAGAATCTACATGACACATACTGATATATTCCATCTCTTACTCCTCTAGAGATCTGGAGGATCACTCCATCCCATCTATTTCCCAACAAATCCCTATTGATCCATTCTCACCTGGAGAGGTCCATCTTTGACCTCTCTAAAGATCTACAGAACATCTGAAGTGTCATGGGGTGTCTTCTGTCAAGCACACTGCCGCAAGCTCACACACCCAGGAATGTGTGTCCTGGAAGGGCCAGGCACGAGGGTAGGTAGGGATGGTCGAAAAATTGGCAGTGTGAATTTTTAAGTCGAAATTTTTACTTTATCGCCAAAATTTAATGGGGTCATTTCGACTTTTTGCGGAAAAAGTCGAAAATCTGCCTGAAATTTCGAGTCCGCACGTCTCTGGGCCAGAATTATAACCCCGTGCTCAGAATCTACAGTATCTGTCCCTTGTGAAATTCTCCCTGCCATGTTGGTTCTCTGTCGGATCCAATTCTGAGCCCCCGATCAATTGGACGCGATCACTCGGACAATGCGGTGGTATGCAGTGATCGGATCCTCTTAATTGGCTGATGGATTGCAGCTCCCATTCCCGCTGAGATCGCCGGAATCAATTGGGTGAGTGATCAATTGGCCATGGAATCCAACACGTGTATGGCCAGCTTAACGCTTTGTATTTTGCCTTACTCGCTTTTTCTTTTTGGGAAGTACAAAGAAGCTGCTCTGTCACCATTTATTATAGGAGATTGTGCAAAAGGCAGCTGTCACATCATTACAGTCTGATAAAATGTAACTGGGAACAGCTGGCGGGAGGCATTGACTGTATGTTTCCTGGAATAACACAAATCACTGAATTATACAACAATCGTGCTGACTCCACCAATAACCCAAGTGCAAACCTGCCACTATTTCTGTTTGTACAATTTTTCTTCGAAGGAGAGCGGGCCCTAGTATTTGACGTTCTGAGTTTTGGCTTTGATGCCTTCTGGGTGGTGGCGAACTGGTGGTGGTATTTAGCAATCACCCAGTAAAGGGAACTTGTCATGGAGCACAGCACCACGGTCATGGATCTGTAATGTAGGGGTCATCCTAAAACATGTGAGTTCCAGGGCAGTGAGCAGAGCCACTGTCAGGCAGGGATAGGGGGCATTCCCAGCCCGACCATCTAGGGTGCCCGGTTTTGTGTTCCCCATCTGGTGAGAGGGGAGAGACCTGCAGTTTTTTCCTGTGCTCCCCCTTCTCCTCCCCGATGTGTCTGAAAGTAGCCGGTGACCTGATAAATTGTGGACAAGTGTTTACTAGTGACATCTTGCGGCTGAAGTGGATATTGCAGATTGAGTTGAAATTAAAGCTCAAACACAATAAATAGCTGTACAAACAACTTTTCTTTATCATGTACACACTACTGTAAAATGTTTAGAAACATTTATAACTATGAAAGGTTGCAGTTAGGTGTGTGAAACTGGAAATGTAAATTAATTATCCCCCAAAAAAAGAATTGGACTGGACCGAAGGGTGTTGGAGATTTGGGGGGGGGGTGAAAGTTAGAGTAGGCAAGGGTAAGGGTAAAATCTGACTGTGGAGCAAGTCCACAGAAAAAAGTTACACTACTGAGGCATGAGTACTGTTTTATTGTGGATGGTGACAGCTAATTGGAGGCTTAATCAAGAGCAGCAGCAACTACTACCATGGAGGAAGACCACCCTACATATGGGGCAAGACCTTAACCTTGGTAAGCATCCTCTGGAGCCCCAAAAGGGGGGGGGGGTTAAAGGGGTAGTGGTTCACATGATTTGGAACCCTCAGACCAGGGGAGGGGGGCGCTAGTGGTAGGGGGCCCTGAAAGATTACCTTGTATGAGGGCATAAACATTTCTCATGGCAGCCCTGGCGGTTAGCAGGGAACTGGTTACGCTTCAGAATCGGATGAATGGGATCAGAGTGGCTGCATGTCAAACAGAATAACCAATCCTTGCCCAGGTACAGGGGCTAGGGAGGGACAGTTGTACAAATGGCTCTATATTTATGACATATCTGGGCCATCCATTAACTGCTTTGGGTGTACATTTTTGGGCATCACTAAAGGGCTGCATTTTTCAATCTATACGGACTAGAATAGGCATTTTTTAATGTGGAAATGACAACAGGTATAGTTATAAGACATTATTTTTTCAAAATGTATTTTAAATTATTCTTCAAGAATTTGGGTAACACTGCAGTAATGCACATTTTAATTCAGAGGTTATGTGATGCAATATGAGTTCCTATGCATGAACAGTAAGTTTTGGGTGCCTGTCGAAGAATGCACAAGGGGCCGCATGCGGCCCCCGGGCTGAAGGTTGGGTACCTAGCCTATAGATGGACAGTTGGATAAATGGCTCTATACCAAGGATGTACCAGGTCTATAAAGCAGCTGTTCTGTGTAGACAGTTGGATAATTTACTCCATATTTAGGATATATCGGAACGATAAAACCAATGGCTCCAGACTGACAGTTGAATGAAGGACTTTGTATTTAAATTGCATCCATGCCTAAAACCAATGGTCAATAGACTATGAAACTTACGGGGTTAAACAGCATATCCCTGTTTATTGGTCTTAAAAAAAGGAAAACAACATTGTGCTTAGTAGAGAAGTGATGACATTTATTGTATTTAGTTCTGTAAGCAGACATACAACGGTCAAAAAGAAGTGTTGCAGTGCAATATTCATGAGTGACCAGCAGATGGCAGGAGAGCTCCACAGTTACAATTTATAATATATCATTATTTTGGATACAAGATTTCTCAGGTTTTATGCGAGCTGTTTAAATAGGAGCTCCATGTCAGCGACCTGTGTGAAAGGGGTCCTGAGGTTTGCTGCTTGGGTCTGGTCACTTCTCTGTAGAATGAGACAATTGTAAAAAGGCTGATGGATGGTTTAAGACAGCTATGGGATGCCATTTGGTCCAGATGTCAGTTTTGCCTCTCAGTGATTTAAATTTAGTCTGTTATTCTAAGTGTTCTCTATGCTGCTCTCTTTGGACACCATGTAGTGAACTGTCTAGTTTGATTACCTATTCTCACTAAAAGTCCCTGTTGAACAATCTTTGTGTTGAAGCTATAGTACAGATAAGCAGATGAAAATAGACTTGCTACATAATTTTAAAATTAAATGTAGACTGCAAATACTGGGCACTAATCTAGTCTGCATTGTGTGGCACCTCTGCAGTAGGCACCAGAATGTAGACTAGATTGACAACATACGTTAAGAAGTCACTTCACCTTATTGATAGCAAAGACTTACCCAACAGTTACAAAGAAAGGGTCTAATACTTGTAAAGAAATATTCAAACAGAACTTTAAACAATAAGTCACTAAACCTTATTAATGCCCATGGGGGAACCAAAGACTAACCCATCTGTGTAGCCACGGACCAGTCAGAGTGCCCATGTAGATCTTACTTCACCAACAAATGCAACTTCAATAAGAACATTACTTCAATTAACATGTCCCTTGACGTCTTTGATGCTGGGGGAAGTGGGGCAAAGACTAGCCCATCTAATTCAACAGTTGGAAACAAAGGGTCCAGTTAGATACTTCAAACAGCAAGAAATCCTATTAATGGCCATGGGGGGGGGGGGGGGGGGGGGGGGGGGGGGGGGGAGCGGTAAAGCAAAGACTAACCCACCTGTGTATGCCAGAGAGCCCATGCAGACCTACAATGGGCACATGGACTTCAGAAGTGGACTATGGAAGATGATGGTCGACCGTCATTACACTTAAGTTCAGAACAAGTCCAAACAAACACTTTATTGTGCCCACAAAACAAGACAAAATGGCTTAACAGCAGCCGTTTAAATTTACTGTGATATAGTTGACGCCAAACAAAGATTTATCTTACAGTTCTCTTGAAGCCGTATCGCAGCATGATAGTCCATGTATGCAAACAGGGGGACACCATCCAGCATGGTTTACTCACTCCAATGTCTTTCAACAACACCATTAAATTCCCCCTGATGGGATCACCTGACCTCATTATATAGCTGCTGTGCAGCCACAACCAACCCTCTCCAGCATACCAGGGGTTACCTTAAAGGTGACCCAGCCCAAAAATGGGTGACACATACCTACCATTCAGGACCCATCCCTGGTGTCCTGTACAACACATACAGTACATTACCTTTGTGTGTCTTAGAAGAAGAATGGACTATGGGAAGTAGGCATGCCATCACAGCTTTGATGCTCTGGGCAGTGTCCTGTGGAGTAACATTTTGACATGTAGAGGTCACTTTGACATGTGCCACCCACCTTGTTGGATACTACATACACCCCTTGATGACATTTAATATTACACTGCAGAAAGTGTGTTGGAGTGGTTATAGGAGTTATTGACTTAGGCCTGGCATACACACGCTGATTAGCGGCCGATTTTTCCACTGACCGACTGGCGTGCACGCTCGCGCCAAATCGGCCACCAATCCGCGTGTGCCCACATGGGGCGACAGATCCCTGTTGCCCCACAGCTCGGCTGGCCAGAGAACGGACATGTCGGATGTTCTCTGGCCGATGCCGGCCGATGCCATTAACTTCAATGAAGACCGGTGTCTTCATTGAAGGTAATGGCAGGCACACAAAGGGTGCCCGGCCGATTAAAGCAGCCCCAGAATGCAACGTGATGACGTCATAATGTTGCATTCCAGAGCTCATCGGAGCTCGTCTGTCTGCACCCGTCTGTGGGTGTATGGCAGGCATTACTCTCTAAGTTACTAACATCTTGGTGCCAGGCACCTTGTGCCAAAGTGAGTAAGGCTGAGTCTACACCAAGTTTTTTGGAGCGTTTTCAGTGCGGAAAACGCGCCAAAAAACGCTGGCAAAAACGCATCCCATGCATCTGCATTGGACTGTCTACATTGGAGCATTTCGGAGCGTTTTGGGCATGGTGCGTTTTTGAAAACGCCAAGCCAGGCGTTCTGATGCACCGCACCAAAAACGCGCCAAAACGTGCTAAAAACGCACAGAAAACGCGTTGCGCTGATTTAGGGTGGTTTTTTTTTGCCTTTTGTGCTCCTTACACATGTGAATGGATGACAGAGTTTGTAAGTACTCCTCTTTTAATTAAACTGACTTCTTTAGCGCTCTTTCACACAGAACCACAATGCAGCACAGATAGTGTTAATGCAGTGTACATTTCAGGGCTCTTTCACACTAGCTGTGCTTTACCTTTTACGGCCCTTTCACACTATGTGCGCTGCGCCTGGGGTTGCACTTCATGCCGATATGGACGTGGTAGCGGTAATGCAACCACGTCCGCTAACCGTGCATGATACCGGGGGGAAAACGCATTTTGCAATGCGCTTCACTTGTGTCCACCATACACGTGCTAGACCTGCAGAAATGCATGCAGCAAGGTGTTTTTGGTAACCGTGCCATTGCATGTCACCAGAAATGCAAGAGCAGGGCTAGTGTGAAAGGTGTTTTTTGTAACCCTTGGCGCGCTGTGTTGCGGTACTGTACGGAACCGCACCAGCTGGGCACAGCGCAATAATGTCGCATACACTTGTATGGGACCCTCTAGCGTTACCACTAGCTCATCAGTTACCTTCTCAAAAACACCCATTGCAACACCTATAGTTCTCTGATGTATATAATTTCTAAGCAAGGCAATTCGAATTGAGAGAATCAAGCACCAAAGAAACTCAATGTTCAGGCAAAGAGAGGCAATGACTCGTCACGCACTTCTGCTACCCACAATTCTCTGGTTTCCTGTGAAATCTGCATACTCTATTGAATGCATTGAAAAACGCACCTAAAACATGTGCTTGAAAAATACACATAAACGCACCGAAACACACCCAAAACGCACCCTAAACGCACAGTAAAACACACCAAAACGCCTGAGAGTTGTTTAGGGGGACCTACACAGTATAAGGCGATTGTTGTGGCCTGGCCTGTTCTTTCTTTAAACAGTCCTTACATTGTGTATGACCATCAGCCATCCCAGCATACAATTTTACGTGTTAAACCTTTAATAAAAAAACCTTCATCAGTAATCCATCACAATTTCCATTTGTCTTGTGGCAGTAGGCTGTAGGAAATTCTCTGATGGATAATATCTCCCCTCAATGTAGAGACGCCATACAGTGGAGTGAGACGCCTAATAACGCTATTATACCACGTACAGCAGATGATATTACATGCTTGCTTGTATTGTTACCGACAATCAGGCGCTGACATGGGAGAATATTTAAGCAAACGCTTTATTACAGTGTAATGTTTATGCGTATATCAGAAGATACGTCAGTTTCTCATCACTCTTATAAAGTACATTTCCTGGACATGTACAGATTCCATAGATGTAAACCCAATCATTTAATTCTTTGTTCATTTACTATTGTCAAATCGTGCCAATGCTCGGTCCCTGCCTCCTAATTGTACTTCAGTGTTCCATTGGTTCATGATGGAGGCTGCCCTGTTGTTGGCCAAAGGGACCATATCATCAACATTGAATTCATTCTTCAATTAAATCAGGACTGAGTGCAGTTAAATAGCAAATCTGCCTGAACTGGATTTGTTTGTCTGTGAGTTGGGGGGATTATACTTTTCAGGACCCATATGGGGAGGACCAATATACCTATAAAGAACTAGAATCTATTTAATGTCCTGGCCGTTCAGTCTTAAATACATGATTTAATTTTTTTTCTCTCTCTTTTTTTGTTCATCTCTCTTTTGCTTGTCTCCCTCTTCCTCCCCATACCTACATTTGTATACTTAATGAGTGTCATTACAGACGGCACTACCGTCATAACACCTGACACATATGGTCATGGCGATCTCTATCTGAGACTCCCCAGTCGTGTTGAGCGAGCATATTCGAAATTTGAATATATTCAACGAATATCCGACATTGGAGAATTCGCAATATTGCGCAAAAGTGCACTCGGATGTTCTCAATGGCGGTTATTTGTCATATTATGCTCCAACATTGTTTACCGGCATACATTGCACATATATGTGCGCATTGCGAATGGATATGCGCAATACACACAGTGCTCGTACTGAGATCACAGAATGAAGAAGAGACGCTGAAAAGCTGCATTGCGAATCTTTGCGAATCATGGCAAACAGAAGGCAATAGAGTGCAGTTGAATCTAATTTTATGAATTTCTTATGTTTCTTTGTATATTCGCGAAATTACGCGAATTCTAATATACCATATGCTGCTCAACACTACTCCTCAGTGGCTCCCCGCTCCCCAGTGTTGGCATCCCTGACCTCCATACGCACCTGTGTCCCGATGATCGGCAGAAGTTACCTAGGTATTGTGTCTCTAATTGATAATATATGATTTTCTAATGTATTCCTATACTATATATTACCTCTATATTTTAAATAAGCCTATTAAATATCTATTTATCTGTCTAAAGTAAACAGTCTTTCCCTCTTCTGAAGAAGCGATGCTAGTCACGAAATGGGTTGAGAACGAAAAACAAGACAATATAGTTACAATCTGCATTTCATTGTATGACACAGTGTTTCTATTACAATAAATATTGGACATTGTGATGCACACTTATTCCACATCTAATAGTGGTTCACTTTATCTGCCGAGTTAAAGTCCCTTCAACAAGCCAAACTGCCCTCAGCAGTTGGCTGGGTGCAACGTTTTTCTCTTTCTGTTCTTAAGTCAATTGAATGATCGTTTTGCATCACTCTGGTGTGTCCGTCGATAGCTAATGGATGGCTAAAGCCTGCCATAGACACCTCGATCTATGGTAGACCTTTAGCAGACTGATTAGAGCGTGGTGACGTCACCACGCTCTAATCAGTCTGCTACATGTCGGACGGCAATCCTGTGTCTTCCACTGACACACAGGACTGTCGTCCGACTGGCCAATTAACAGGGAGGGGGAGGAGACTCCCCCTCACTGTTTACAAGCTGCAGCTGTTAGAAGAGCTGTTTGTAGAGAAAAAATACCGGCATGTCGGATCCGTATGCGACCCGACTTGCCGGCTTTTTTTCTACATAATTCAAGGTGGGCTCCCACATAGTTGTGGCAGACCAACCTTGATGTGATCGGCGGGAGCGCGCACGCAGGTTGGTCTGCTACAACTATGGCCGGGAGTCTGCCCGTCTATGGGGGGCTTTACACGCCATTGCCGGTGATGCCCAAAGATTTTCAATGGAACAGAAAACACACAAATACAATCGCAGGGCACTGTGTAGCTTTTCACATGAGACAGGATGTTACGGACTATAATGCGTCTGTGTATACAGGCACGTCATAGCCAATAGAAAACTATGGACAGTGTCTTCCCCGCAGCAAAATTTCAAAGCAGTGGAGTTGAGGCCTGAGGTTGGTGACAACAGTAGCTTTGATGAAAAGAAACACTTGAGGTGTTAAGAATAAGAAGGACTGGTTGCTGTAGCTCACCCACTGAGGGGAACTGGTAGGAATGTTCTAATGAAGTCTCAGGCGTAGAGTCTACTGTGTTGATGTATTATACGTTTATTGGTAACGCATCCAAAAACACAAACAAGTTTTTGGTGCTGTTTATGCAACATGGCATTATGCGAAGGGAAAATTACACTTGAGTCCAAATGGCAACATACGTGTTTTTAAACTTGCAGTGAAGCAACACTGGCACACTCTAGGAGTAGTGTAAAGCCCCCCATACACCTTACAATCTTACCATACAATTTCTGTTCAATCAAATTTTGTTCTACCAAAACCATGTAATATGAGGACCTTTCTAATACTTCCAATCGCTATGTATTCTATTAGGGAGTCCACTATACTACACAGTTGTTGGTAGATCTAATGGAGATTGTATGGATTGATTTAAAGGTGTATGGGGTGCTTTAAGCTTGAATATTCGAATTGCAAATATATTCGGCGAATATCAGCTTTTTGAGAAGATGGCAGCGGATATTCGCATTTTCGAACATTCGCAAAATTCTGCATTGGGATGCTTATGGCCATGGATTGCGAATACATATCGCAAATTCAAATTCTCAAGACTCAAATTCAACTCAATTCACTACTTAGGAGAACACTGCATCCATTGACACAGTTGAGACTAGGCCTCAGGTATGTCAATACACCTCCTTAGACCAGTGGTGCCTTCTATGTAGATGTTGGTGGTTATATTCCATGGGGTGTCAGAAGGCATTGTCTGAACATGTCTAAAACCTCTTTAACCATCAACAAATGGAATCTGTAAATAGTTCATATAAAAAAAACTTCTCGCTTCACTATGGCCATCTTCTAATTTGTGTAACTAACTTGTAGTTTGTCCCCTTTAACGTTGACAAGCTTTGTGCGACCATTAGAGACTAAGGAGGATAATTAACAGACTGAAATGACTAATTAGAACCTGAGCCAATCACAGCGTCCCTGGACAGCCACTGAAAGGGTAGAACAGTGCTGACACTGAGATTTCTTTCCTCCTCCACTGTTGCTATAGCAGCTACATTCAACTATTGATTGTTCATTTGGAGAAACATTTTACTTGGCTGAATTTAAACGTTTATTTTGTTTTAAATTTCTTATGGTTCCTAAATCATCATCCCAGAAGTCAGTACCTTATACTACAGCACTCAGATATGGGAACATAAACCACTACTGATGAGAATGAGACTCATTACCTACAGCAACAACCAATCAGGTTTCAGAGACTGGTCATTGCGCTAACTAGCTTCTACACTTCCTTTTTTCTGTTTCAATCTCTTTCTTGATGAATGAGCCTTATTACCAACACCAACCAAACATTTCCTTCATTCCTTCCTTCCTTCCTTCCTTCCTTCCTTCCTTCCTTCCTTCCTTCCTTCCTTCCTTCCTTCCTTCCTTCCTTCCTTCCTTCCTAACAGGGATGAGAATAAGGCTCATTCCACACCCCCCCCCCTTCTGTATCTTTTCATTCATTCCTGCCAAGAGCAACATGGATGAGAATGATACCCATTACCTATTGGTGGACTTGCAGTATGACATATGATTATGGTGTGATGTGGTAGCTTCCTTCCCTCTTTCCTTCCTTCACTTCCATTACCTTCCTTATTTCCTTACCTATTTGGCTCTTCTGCCCTGCTGCTAGAAATAAGTTAGCTCTTGGGAGGATTCAAATACCAAATGCCTGAATGGGTGGTTTTAGTCTGCATGAGTTAGTCCATGAACTCCAGCCAACCATCACAGGGACCTTGGACTGTAAATTGTCTTAGTGTGGACACATTGCACTTCAATACTGCAAAATATCTGGAGTCAAAGAAATCACTTGACTTTGTTTATTAACAAATTCTTAGGTTTCCTGTTGGGGTTAGCCTTCACATTGGGTTATTATAATGGGGCATTTAAGCCCATTCCACCTTAAAAATCAGCATAACTCACCTTAATTGTGTTCCCTCCCTTTGGCTCCAGTGCCCATCCATAGGCACAGCATTGCAGCTGTTAACTTAGTCTCTGAGAATACAAATAAAGTTGGTCTGTCTGCTGTCATATATCATTTACATTTAGCATACTGAACATGTGTCCTTGTTTGTAGTGATAACACCCTAGGCCTCTCTATTTGCCCTATGTGATTCTGCTGTGCCCTCTTATCGCCCCCACTACCCCTCCTCTGCCTCCCTAAGCTGCCAGTTAGTGACAGATCCATGTATAAATTCCCTGTGAATCTGCAGCATAAGATTGATCATTACCCACCTAATGGAACGTATTAATGTGGTGGCATTGTTGCCGCAGGCTGATGTATGAGGGGCTTGGTGGGGTGTAATTACCGAAATGTCTCAGCCAGTCTCTCACATCTATGATGGGCGCTGGAACGGAGCTGGGTAAAGGGCAACATATTTTAAAGGTTATTAATCCCACATTGCCATGTTAGGAAAGGAAGAATCTCCATGTACAACCTCTAATCCTAACGGAACCCAATGAACGTGAGTCAGACTGACCAGAAGAAAAATGTTGGGGACGAGTGTGGTGGCGGACATGACCTTTCATATCTCATATGACCTCTTATGATCTCATAAAAATGTGTACAGTATGTGATAATGTAGTGTTGCTTGGGGTTACCAGTTCTTTTTGGTTTTAGATGCCTATGCCCAGATATACTGTCAATCTCACTGCTGCACACAGGAACAAATATCCACACAAGCTGGTGGGGAAATAACTCAACTAAAGGAGTATGTACAGTCCAAAATCACCATCACCCATGAGGCAGGGATGGGGTCCAAAGCATAGGATCTAAGTTCCTAACCAGCTGCTGGAAGGTGCTGAGGCTCTTACCCAGTATACAGAAGATGCAGACAGTCTTGATGGAGGCAAAACCTAACTGGGGACATACTTTCTGCTCACCCAGGACCCTGGATCGGGTACACACTGGTTTGGTGACTGCTGGTCTCTGTAGTTCTTCAAGCACGATGTGACCTGCACCCACTCGGACAAAATGAGTAAGAGGCTGCCCTGATCCAAAGGGGACCCCTTTCATTTATCTCCCTGCGGCACTTGTGAAGCCTCTTTGACACCGGCGATGTGTAGAGAGACGTGGGGAGGGCGTAGAATCACGGCAGACTACAGAAAATCCGTTGTCTGGGCCCCAGCAAACTGTTGCCCTCCATTACAGCCAGCGCCTCCCTGCTAATCAGAGAGACCACTAGGGATAGTCCTTTTACTGCTGCCTTGCGGCCAGACATCCTGTATTCCATCACAGCATACATTCCATTTCCATTTCCATTTCCTTCTAGGTAACACCTAGAAACAGCCCAGACTATCGCTTCACAGCCGTACCTGGCGTACCTCTGCCATACATAGCCCTTTATCCCTAAGGTTGTGCCAACACTGTAGATTTCATAAGAACTGGTGGCTTATTGCAATACAACAAGGTTACAGCGAAACAGTCCTGTGCGTCTCTCATCTACATGTAGCCCCCCTATGGGTGCTAGAGTTAAGTGAAGTAAGGGGTTAACTTGGAGAGT
>CM070043.1:33679226-33693964 GCA_036250615.1 Ptychadena robeensis | reverse complement strand
TATCAACTGATTTGTATATGTTTTGTCATCAGATTTTGTCGTTTGTCCCTGATGAAGCCTAGCTCAGGTGAAACGCGCTGGAACGCATCAATCGACGCATGTCTGTTTTTATCATTGATATTGTGATTTTTACCAATCATTTTCTATATTTGTGTTATGGATTACTTCCTATGTGTTTAATAAAGATAGTAGATTTTTACCTATGTATATTGTCCATATAATCTTGAATGTGCCTCTAAAGCCCAGGTTGCCCCAGTACATACTTTTTACAATTTATTTTGTGGGTGTGGCACAGACCCTTATACACTAAAATTCAGGGAGGTCCTAACCACCTCTTGGACTTTATGTCCGCTTTTTCCATTTAACAAACGCAGACTGCTGGACAACATTAACTAATGTTGGATTACTGACAACCTGATGTAAAGGAGGAAACTATCTCTCCACACTAACAACCTTCTATATGGAATATATGCACAGAGAATGTAACATACTGTATGCTAGTTATTAGTGATGGGCAAACTTCGGCCGTGTCCGTCCGCGAACGGGCGGAGCGGACTTTTAAAAAAGTCTGCTGTCCGCCCATTCGCGGACAGATTAAAATTCCCCGCCGTCACAAATTCCCCGACGTCACATCCGGCACCTGGAACGCATAGTTCCTGGTTGTTCTAACCGGATGGGAAGTCACTGACGTCACATCCGGGTTTACGAGCCGGATTTTCACTGATAGACCGGGTTCTCTACCCGGTCTTCAGTGAAATATTCTTCCTGCGGCGGGATCTCGCTGCTAATGATCCCACCGCAGGAAGAATAGAGGGATCCTTCTCGGTGGCGAACACGGCGGGTTGAACACCCGTACTGTCCGCCAGCGAGAAGGAGGGCGAACATGCTTGTTCGCGGCCGAACTGTCCGCCTTGCGGGCAGTTCGGCCATCACTACTAGTTATATGCACAATGATATTATGACACAGGTTTTTGTGGAATGATTATGTGAGAACTGTTTATATGCGATAATTATGTAAATCTAACTCAAGTTTTGTGTTTACTGCAGAGATACCCTCCCTGAGGAAGCCCAAGTGGGCGAAACATGTAGGATGTCTCTAGTATCTGTTGCAATTGAACAACTGGCACACCTTTTTACGCTACCCATGTAGAATCATTGTATACAAATTTTTATTGTAAAAGTGATTTTTATGAGATTAGTCCTTTGTACCTAATAAAGACTTTTTATTATACTAGAAGACGGTCTCCCGACTGCCTACTGCCGACATACCCTGCTAGGTTTATTCCATCGGAGACGTGTTCTCTGATATTATTGCCTATATAATTGCAGGGCAACTTTCCTTGCAGGAAAACTTTCCTTGCCCTGCAAGGAAAGTTTGGAAACCACTGACTTAAATCAATAATAAAATATACCAAAAGTTTTGAACCTTCTATATCCAATTATTATTTGTATATAGATTTAAGAGATCACAACATTTCTTAGTATTTTTAAACGAAGTCCATTTTGCCCATCTTTGTACGAATGTAAGATTATCTTCGCTTATCTCAGCCATCAAACTAATAAGGTAAGATAATGCATTAAGCCATTCCTCAACAGTAGGTATTATATTTGATTTCCAATGTCTAGGAATGACTTCTTTGCATCATTACTCTGGGGAACACCAAACCTGATCACTCTCTCCAGATCTATGAGTCATCTGCCTAACATCTTACCACAACGCAAAGAGGCCCCAATGGGTCCAAGGACCCTAGTTTCACTTAAATGGGTTTTCTTTGGCCCTACAGGAAATGAATCAGAAAAATATCAACTTGTATAATTTTATTTAAAAAATTGCCTTTATTGAGTGTCAAACATGGACCATTGGCCCTATCGGGTACCTCATTAAAATATTCATTAGCATAAAACATAATTCATGATATATTACAGATCTGTAGATTCCATTTGTCAGTCTGTATCTGTCCGATACGTTAAGTTTGAAACTTCCTCAGGGACATATCATAACGGTAACGATATTATATCCTTGGTACAGTCTAATACAGTATAATATTGTTACAGTTATTATATGTCCCTGAGGAAGTTCGCTTTCAAACTAAACACATTGGACAGATACAGACTGACAAATAGAGAAAAAAAAAAGAGATCTTACCACAATGTTCAAGTCCTAGTATTCCTCCATGCAGGTAGTACACAGTTCCCTTTAGGGAAAGTGCAGGCAAGGTCCATAACAGGAGTTTCTTAAATAAAACTGGGGGTTTTATTTGTTATACAACAAATAGTATTTTGTGCCCAGTCTACAGGGTAAGACCTTTAGGAAAGGTTGCAAAAATAACAGTTCAAGTACTACTCCTGTAGACATGTAGTCCCCTCACTAGTCCCTGCAACAATATGGTGGGTTCTAAGGGGCTAGGATAATCCCTCACCTTTGGATGGGAAGGGTAGCCTCACATCTATGGGGAGTCCAGGCAGTGCTGTTTCTAGCCTTTTGGGTGCCCTATGAAAGTTGTTGCAACCTTGTTGATTGCTGGAGGGGGAAGCAGAAGAAGAGGAAGGAGGAGCAGCGTCTAAGGGGGTGTTCTTTTTCTTTCTCCCACTCCAGCACACACACACACAGTATACCCCACCCCCCTCCTCGGCTGCTTGCGTTGTTAAGATCTGCACTGGGAGGGTGCCCGTAACAGGGAGGGTGCCAGATATGCGTGTGAGGGAGGGCGCCACCCAATGGGATGTCCCCAGTGCGTACCTATATAAGCCATGGCGGAAGAAATGGCCCTGCTTCGGGCAAGCCAGCCTGGTCCCACCAGAGTGTTCTGATGCAGGTCTGCTTCTCATTCAAAGACAAAAATGGGAAAGTTCCTACCTACCTCATATAACCTCTACTTGGGCAGAGCAGTGGGCATAGTTTCAAACAAACTCTTCAAAGGTTCAGTACTTTAATATATCACACAAAATATCCTTGGTAATTATTTATGACCTTGATTACAGGTTGCTCATACCTGCCCTTCAGTACTACCCTGCTGCACTTTCTTTAGCTGAAGCCAAAACGACTTTCGCTCCTTAGGGGACAGACCAAGGCCACTATCACCAGTACTAGGAAAGGGCTAGTTCAAAGAGGAGTCCAAAGGAAGAGGTAGTGATGGCCGAACTTCGGCCTTGTCCGTCCGCGGACTAAATTCCCCGCTGAAAACCCGGATGTGACGTCAGTGACGTCACATCCGGCACCTGGAACGCATAGTTCCTGGTTGTGTTAACCGCATGTGACGTCACTGACCACTGAACTGGCCTTGCGAGCAGTTCGGCCATCACTAGGAAGAGGAAGAACCAGGCCGAAGGTGTAAACCTTCCACTGTTCTAGTTTAGGGAACAGCTAAAAGCACTAACATCCTACGCACAGTTAGTGATGAACGGCATAGACAATATTGGAATTCGCAAATATTCTCAGATAATTCTACTTATATTCGATTCGATATTCACAAATATTCGCAATTTGAGAGTACGTCCATTTATTGCAATATATATTCGCATTTCGATTACCTTTAAAATTAATGGTCACATGTGTTATTTATTTTAGATAAAATCACAATGCATGGCCATAAGCTTCCCAATGCATAATATCATGAATATTCGCCATCATATTCACGAAATTTGTGAATTCTCTAATAACCGATGTCATCCATCTGCTGCCGAGCTGCCCTGATATCGGCAGCCAGTAGGCAGCACGACCGATACTTTTGATGGGGATCCAAAGTATAGGATATTGAACAGGGTTTTCCAACATGTTGGACCCCTATTCAGCCAAGTGAGATCTAATGATCCCAATAGAAAAATAGAATACGCGGGTCGAATTTTTCACAGATTTTAGCACAGCTGAGTGACGTCAACATGCACGGCTGTGATAAAATATGTGAAAAAAGCTTAACTCATAATAACAATGATCATTGATCTGCTTCTGACACTATAGACTAGAACACTGAACACCACAGAAAATGCAGTATCACAATCGTCAACCAATTGTCAAATGAAATGACCCAACAAAAATGTTTGCAATGTTGTTTCGGCAATGAGCCGAAGTACAATTTCCCACAACTCTAGTTTTGAAAAGTTCTTGTGGATGATCATGATTGTAAAAACCCAACACATTCCTGGAGTAAGCACTCTCTTCTTTAGGGGTGTATACTAGTCATGGGGTACCACCTGGAAAAAAGTGAGATGTGCATAATTGTAAAACACACACTGATGTTGATGGATGTTGATGTCTCCCCTCACCCATGGTGAGATATCTCCTGTCAATGGGAAACATAAATGCTTAAAGACTCCCTGACTCAACTGAAGAACTTTTAAGCTGCTTGGCCAGCTCCCAGGTCGTCCGTATGATGAATACGCATCGTATTACTCTGTAGATGTGATTGTCTTTATTTTACTGCCGCCGTAGAAAGGAGTGTCCATTTGTTTTGTATTATTGAAGCGGCTCTAAGGTGTCACTGTGGTAAATGTCTCTTTCCAGCATCAGAAGGCTTCCAGCCAGGGCCTGTAATGAGACGCTTTGGATTCACACTCGAGAACATAAACTGAACAGCGTCACATAAACGGAGACAATTAGATTTTATTAAGAACAAGGGAGCTGACAGTAAATATAAGTCCCAGTTACCCGTACATGTGTCCTTGGCTTTTTCTGCTGGCTGGATTGTAACAATGATAATTTCATTTCAGTAATTCTATCTCGGCATTATAAAGTCACCATTCAGCATTTTCCCACCATCAGTGTGTTAAGTTCTCCAACCAATGGACATCTCACCTATAGGGTTGAGCTAGATGAACCACAGACGTGGGCAAACTAAGGCCCAGGGGCCAAAACCATCCTTTTAGTCTTTTTGGCCCTTTGTCACCTTGGTGTTAAGTCCCTGTAAGTAAAGACAACACCTAGAGGATACTTGTTTGGATTGTTTCATAGAGGTCACAGTCTGCCTGCAATAGAATGTTTTAGTTTCTATTTATAAATTTTAACATATTTAATTTTTGTTAAATATCCTGTCCTAGCTATGAGGACTTAGGACCCCTACGCCGGACGACCCTTGCAGGCTCTTGGTCTGGACCCAATGTCACATTTAAAAACCCTTTGTGGAGTCAAAAAGTCTGCCACCCCTGAGCTAGAATATTGCAAATATATTCAACAAATTATTATATGCGACTATATTATCTAAATGCATGGCCATACATGGGAACTACGTATTTACAAAACAAATATTAGTAGAATAATTCACAAAATATTGTGAATTCGAATATTGCTTATGCCAATTATCACTACTCACCTACTACATATGACTTTTAAAACTTCACCAACTAAAACATTTAAACAATATATATATATATATATATATATATATATATATATATATATATATATATATATAACATTCTCAACTATTACTATTGCTAATGCCTTGCACAATTGTGTTTTAAACCTCATCGTTGTATCCCAATATGGCGACACCATAAACTGGCAATGCCCACTTATTACATTGCCAGTATGGCTTCCCCCTACTTATTTTCCTCTCTGGACCCGGCTGGGTACACTCAGCTCCATCTTGTCCCACTGGATTACAAAACTAGACACTGGCCAATCTTTTTACACTGTGAGGGACCTTCACAGACTAAGGACTAGACTGAACTACAACGGATTTTTAACCATTTGGTTTTCTTGTTTTGGTTGTATTTGGTGGTTGTTTTTTTCCTTTTTAATGAAGTTTAATAAACAGACAGGCTAAAGCAGGGAACACAGATGTAGATATGGACCAGATGGATGGCAGATTTGAGCGTTGTGCACGCTCATGGACATCTATATGGCCCATATCATATGCAGCCATCCCTGTTTTCGAGCGGAAAACAGGGATATCTGACATGACTGTAAACCACGGTCGATGTCCATTCACGGTCTCCATGCAAAGCATCATCGGAGCTCCTCCGATATCGGCCAGCAGAGCGATGACGTTATTGTGCTGCTGCAGGGAACCTGGAACGGCTCCTATATCGAGCTGTGTGTTCCCTGCTTAAGGGGTATCTTGACAGTGCAAGTTCTGTATATTCATTATTTGTATGTTTATCTCCATTTAGATCAAAGCCAGACACTCTACTCCCTGATGAAGTCCTATAACTAGGACGAAACACGTTATTTCTAGTGATGAGCGGCATAGGCAATATTCAAATTTGCGGTATTTTACGAATAATTCTACTAATATTCAATTACATTATATTTGCAATTATACGCAATTAAGCACAATTGCAAAACTAGATTCGCATTTATAATCGCCTCGCAATGCTATTTATTTTGGCATTGTGAATATATATTCGCAATCCATGCCCATAAGCATCCCAATGGCGAATATCCGCTGCCACTTCTCGAATAGCCAATATTCGCCAAATATATTCACAATTCGAATGTTCGAGCTCAACACTAGTTATTTCCTCCCTCCATGCGAGGCTGGGATGGTGATCCATAAGGGTCGTAGAGAAGGGTGTACTTGTATATTTACAATATTTTTTTACAATATTTTTCTTCTTTGATATCATGTACTGTAACCAATTTTTAATTATGTTAAAAATGAAATATACCCTATTTTTCGGACCATAAGACGCACCTTTTCACCCCCAAAATTGGGGGCAATAAGTGCCTGCGTCTTATGGTCTGAATGTGCGACCCCGCGACAGACAATGCCTTAGTGAGTCACTTGCCTCCTTGTCCTGCTCTAAGAAGATACTAGGCAAAGATGTGTTGGCAGGGATTGGTAGACAGGTGAGTGCCCATGCTCCCACTATCCCACCAACAAATGGGGTATGATTGTATAATCAATATTGCAGCACATGACCTCAGATTCAAAATCTACATCACCGTACTACAGTGTTCCTTAATGCTTAAAGCATAATTTAAAAACTTTTTTTTTTGTCATTTAAAAGAAAAATGTCTTCTAGCTATGCTATTAAAAAATGCTTATACAAGTTAGCATAGATTGAAAATGTTATGTGCGGCCAAGGGCGGCACCTGTGGCCCTTCATATCAACTCACCACTGATCTAAAGGGAATTGTATGGATTAATCTAAAGGTGTATGGGGAGCTTGAGGGTCTGGTGGTTAGAGTCCACTCAAGGGCTGGGTTGGTCAAAATATTATAAAGAGAATTCACAGCGCTGGGAACCATCGGGCCCTAAATGGTTAAATCCAATGAGTTCTTTCCACACACAGCAAACCCAATTAACTTTATTAATAACACAATTAACAGCTCCTTGATTGTGTCTACCAGAGGACATCAATTATTCTCCAGCCAGTTCTATGGAAACAATGTCGACTCTTGTAGAGATAAGGCCCCTTTGAATATGGAAATCTGTGAAATGGAGATTTATGGGAGTTCAATGAATCCCGCTGTTTATTAAAAAACAAAGAAGACTTGAGAGCCGTGGTCGCAGGATCGATCAGCGCAAATCTGCTGCAGGCGTGCTGGGGCCCAACTTATCTGAACTAATCCAGGGGAGGAAAACAAAGAGCAGTAATCAGAATTGTGTGCTTATTAGTTAAGGGAATATCAATTAAAGCCACAGGAAATCCGATGATGAATGCTGGGTTCCCCAATCACTAGAGATGGCCAAATTTTTCGACTTACTAACTTTGTGAGCTGATTGCAAAGCCTCTAAAAATGGTATCATCACCAAAATTGCTGGATATGTAATGAAGGGTTGTGGGAATTATTATTATTATTATTTTTTTTTAAGTTTTGCTCTAGCACATGCATTTTCTGCATAAATTAAGTTCAAATTCAAAGTTGAAATTCCTATTTTTGCAATTTCGACTTGACTTTGAATGTAATGTGTACAAAAACTATTTATGTTAGATACATACTTTTTTTTTTTAGCATACCCCCAACCCTTCTCTACATCTCCAGCAATGAGATGGTGATGATCATGTTCAGGGGCTTTGCAATTAACTCGAAATCGGCGGAATCAGCGAATTTCTGAAAAAAAAAATCCGAGCATCTCTACCTATAACATCATCATATGGCTGGAGAGGGCAGATGTATGGCTGGGAGAACAGGGGTGCTGTGTTCAGTCCTCACTCTGAATGTGATCTGCATGGCGTCTGCTCACCTATGTTTTTACCACAATCCAAAAAAATAGATATTCGAGCCGTCCGATGTACCCTAGCTGCAGCAGCGGGAGACAGCTCAGACGAAGCTTTGCCTGGAGACCCGCGGTCTCTAGGCAAAGCATCGGACATCGGCCATATTTTTGGTCATGTCCGATATGGCTATTTTCAAATCAATCCCGCTCAAAAACAGCAGTGGGGGCATATTATATGGGCCACATAGATGGCCGTGAGCACGCACGGTGCTCAAAACGGACATCGATTTGCCCCATATCTTAGCATCTGTACTGCTTTAAAGGATAAATAGATTGGGAAGATAGTTGAGGGAGGAGAGTATTAGAGTATCAGCTCCTCTGGTGTAGAGATAAGTGAGAGTCAAAGCCAAATAAATGTATAATAATAATAGTGTGTGACAGTGAAGGGACATTAGTGTGTAAGCTCTTTAGGTTCAGAGACTGATGTAACAGAGTTCTTTGTACAGCACTATGGAATATGCCAGATCTATATAAATGTGTACTAGTAATAGTGTGTGTAAGCTAGGGACAGAGATTGATGTTACCTATTAAGTCAGTGGTTCCCAAACTTTCCCTGCAGGGCCCCCATTTTCTATTTAAAAAACATTATTGAGCCCCCCCCTCCCTATTCAAACTCAGGTAAAGAACGAGGGCCTGCATCCCCCTGGAATACCTTCGCGCTCCCCAGTTTGGGAACCACTGTATTAGGTGAACTCTGTACAGTGCTGTGGCATATGGCAGTGCTACAGAAATACATAAGGTGTCAGATTCTCCGTGGGTTGGTAAAATCTCACCTTAATTAAACTTTGAAGGTTGTTGCACTCTTTCCTATTTGCACCGTCTGGTTTGGCGATTTAAAGCGGAAAATTACAATCTAAATGAAAAACAATAGGATGTAATTAATGTGAAACCACAAAGTAAAAGCTGACCGTGAACCTGAAAATTACCCCTTTTGTTCCGCAGGAGGACAAACACTCTTCTGTGATTTCAATGAGTGATGAGAAGATGGCGGGCATTAGATGGGAATGGGTAGGAGCAATGATCAATTGTATACACCAGTGGTGATATGGAGGGCCACAAGTGCGCCCCTCAGCATCCCTAAAGGGCCGCACACAACATTTTCAACTGATACAGACTTGTATAAACATTTTATAAAGAAAAAGGACAGCAGACATAACTAGAAGACATTATTTTAAATTTTTGAACAACAAAACTTTCTTTAAATGATATTTCAAGCATTAGGGAGTATGGTAATGTAATTTTGTGTCAAAGTCAAAGGTTATGCGCCTCATAGATATTATCTAAGCATATGGTATATTCGAATCGCGTAATTTCGCAAATACACAAAGAAACATTCTTAATTCATAAAATTCGATTCAACTGTATTCTATTGCCTTACATTGCGTGCGCCTGTTCCCAATGATTCCCAAAGATTCACAATGCAGCTTTACAGCTTCTCTTCTTCATTCTGTGACCTTAGCCAGTACAAGCGAAGTGTGTTTTGCGCATATCCATTCACAATGCGCACAAAGATGCGCGATGTATGCCGGTAAACAATGTTAAAGCATAATATGGCAAATATCCGCCATTGCGAATATCAGAGCGCACATTCGCGAAATATTGCGAATCCTCGAATGATGGATATTCGTCGAATATTCTCGCTCAACACTACCTGTCAGCAAGGGGGTCGGAAGACAGGCGAGTTTTAATGCCCTATGCTTTAACAGTAAGTTTTGGGGGCCACACGAGGTGAACTGATGAGGGCCACCGAAGAACGCTCAAAGGGCCGCATGTGGCTGGTATGGTTGGGCACCTGAGATCTAAAGGATATCTGATAGAGAGATCTTAAGGTGTATGGCCAGCTTTAGTATATTCCCCATACCAGTACCTAGGCTTCCCATGACTTTGTTGACCACGATTTTTGTTAGTTTTGATCGCAGTAAATAAAAGGTAATTTGTATCCCTTTATCAGGTACAACCAGTGAATCTTTTGCTTAGCACTGATTTATGTTCCTTATGCACATTGTGGGCGTGTTATGGGAGCAATGGGGTGTCACAGTCAGGAATAATTTGGTTCTGCCTGGTGGTCACCCATCACACCCCCTGCAGACCTCCAGCATGAAGATGAATGGGAGTGTGGATCATTACGGTTGCAGGAGTCGAGGGATTCGAGATTTTTACGACTTGCGTGTTTTACACAGTCTATGACTTACAGCGTCCTCTCTGCTCCCCCCATATATTCACTATCCCTGTGGAAGCAATTAGATGTGAAATATCAACATGTATTTATTAAGTAGATGCCACACTTATCGCCCCCCAGGGGGTGATCAGCAGAGCTGGAGGGTTGGCGCTTACTGTAATGCGTTTCGTCTTTGTGGGGAAAGGAGGAAAATAAGTCACAAGAAGAAAAAAGCAGAACATGAGATTACTCATGGAGGAAAAGTCCTAAAACATTGACAAATACAATATGAATACAGTTAGTCTGAAAAGTTTTCTGTAGAACCGGAATGGTCACCTATAGGATAGGACAGTGTGGCAGAGCCCATAGTACTAGAGGTTTCTGCCGATCAAAGTTTATTGTATGTGACTCTGAATGCCACAGATAGAGATGGCCAAACAGTTTGCCTGGTGGTGGGTTCGCCACAAACATCACACATTCACTAACTACCCGGGAGCACACTTTCAATGTTCAATCCGCCTCAAATGCTTAACATGGACGCAATGTTTGACCCCTCACGCCACATATTTTCCCACCCAGGCCACATACCGTATATGCCGGCGTATAAGACGACTGGGCGTATAAGACGACCCCCCAACTTTTACAGTTAAAATATAGAGTTTGTTATATACTCGCCGTATAAGACTACCCGGGGTGTAAGTAGTAGTAGGTGAGAATTACTGACCCTGAAAGTTTCATCATTATACTACAAATGGTTTTTCTGCTATGAATGTAAAAAGGTTAAAACAGCTACAGCCTGTGTTCTCCGTAATCATTGCATAGCATCATGTATCCATGGCAACACTGCCCTGTTCTTCCCTTGCTCTGCTCTGATACAATGTATCATTAGTCAGCGTGGCAGATTCAGGCAGCACGGAATCGTACAGACAGTAACGGCTTCCAGAGATGGTCCCCTGCACCCCCCAGCCTGCAGCACCCGGCGTATAAGACGACTCCCGACTTTGGGGAGGATTTTAAAGTACTGAAAAGTCGTCTTATACGCCGGCATATACGGTAACTAAACAAAATGACAAAGTGATATTCTGCACGAGGTGAGTAAGGTCCGGGGTCTGGAGATGGATGCTGAGGGATGTTTGGATGAAGGTGTGGAGGAACATTCTCAGTATCTTCTGTCTGACTGGATGACCACTTCTGTTTTCTCTCCTTTCTTTTCACCCCTGTGGGTTTTGACTTAAAACGTCATTTTTGATAAAGGGCTTCATGCATTGGTGATGGAAGGTTTCTTAACCGGTAAATATCAAAACTATTTGATTTATTATTCTTTTGCATGTTTGTCACACTTAAATGTTTCAGCTCATCAAAAACCGTTAACTATTAGTCAAAGATAACATAATTGAACACAAAATGCAGTTTTAAATAAAGGTTTACTTTATTCAGGGAGAAAAAAAACTCTAAATCTACATGGCCCTGTGTGAAAAAGTGATTGCCCCCCTTGTGAAAAAATAACTTAAGTTAAATTTCTGTAGTCACCCCCAGGCCTGATTACTGCCACACCTGTTTCAATCAAGAAATCACTTAAATAAGAGCTTCCTGTCACAGAGAAGTAATTGAGATCTATCAGTCTGGTAAAGGTTATAAAGCCATTTCTAAAGCTTTGGGACTCCAGCGAACCACAGTGAGAGCCATTATCCACAAATGGCAATAACATGGAACAGTGATGAACCTTCCCAGGAGTGGCCGGCCGACCAAAATTACCCCAAGAGCGCAGAGACAACTCATCCGAGAGGCCACAAAAGACCCCAGGACAACATCTAAAGAACTGCAGGCCTCACTTGCCTCAATTAAGGTCAGTGTTCTCGGTACCTATGTGCTTAGTACTATACAGTACTCCGGGTGTAATTCCTAGTATCTCTGTGCACAGTATTCCAGGTGTAATTCTTGGTATCTCTGTGCACAGTACTATACAGTACTCCGGGTGTAATTCCTGGTATCTCTGTGCACAGTACTCCGGGTGTAATTCCTGGTATCTGTGCACAGTACTCCGGGTGTAATTCCTGTTATCTCCGTGCACAGTACTCCGGGTGTAATTCTCTGTTTCTCTATGCACAGTACTATACATAGTCCGGTTGTAATTCCTGGTATCTGTGCACAGTAGCACTTCCCCTGAACTCTATAAAGCTCGTTGGTTGTGATTTAGGACTCCCGTCCTCGGCTCCTACAGCCGCCTTCCTCACCCAGCCGAGTAAACATGCTGAACTGGGCAATAACATTCTGTAGTTTATTCCTCACTTCCAGCATCTCCGAAAGGATTAATAACGGGAGAAAGTGCTGAGGACTGGAGAGCGCTGACACCACTCCAATTTGTATATGGCCTAAGAACAGTGTATGATGAATGCGCCGTCACCTCCAACATAAATAAATGTATGGCCAGCAGCTGCTTCCTGTGAAACCAGGTGAGGCAATGTACGGATCACACAGCCCGCCACACACAAGGCATGGGAGCAACACTCTGCAGACTGTTGGGATTGCAATGGCGGACTGGTAGAAAATATATTTCTTTGCAACAGGCCTGGTGAAGCAATGCTCGGCAGATCTTTAGATAAGGAAGGGCTTGTGCCACTGTGTTGATTTCCCTGGGCCAAAAATGGTGATTCCTGCACAGACGCAAATGGTGGGTTCCATTTACTTCTGCACCATCAAAATGGAACCCCGGTACCGATTTGCTTTAAACTCAGGGCCCTGTGTTGTCATTGTGGCAATAGAGCATGCCCATGATGCCCAGTAGTGATGAGCAGCATAGGCAATATTCAAATTCACAATTTTTTTTGTGAATTATTTTCTAAATATTCAAAGAAAATTTGAAAATCAAAGATTTCCTGTCATTAATATTAACTGCGAATATCAGCACTTCTACATGTGAATATTGCAAACACAATGTGTGTTGTCACAGTGATATCTAGTGGCAGAATGTGAAAGAGCAGCTGCAGTGTAATCACCACATGAGACAACACTCATAGAAGTAATTCATTGTGAAA
The DNA here is from genome assembly GCA_036250615.1 of Ptychadena robeensis. Lineage (NCBI taxonomy): Eukaryota > Metazoa > Chordata > Amphibia > Anura > Ptychadenidae > Ptychadena > Ptychadena robeensis. Next base: position 33,680,609 of record CM070043.1, on the reverse strand, counting down.
ACCGCACATGTAAATGTGAATATTGCGAACACAATGCACGGTACTTTCCCCATAATCTTGAATACTTGAGATTGCAAATATATAGCACTTTATTCAAGATATTCTCAAATGCTCGAAGTGCTGATATTCGTTATAAAAAAAACTTTTGAATATTTGAATATTCAAGCTTAACCTTTGATTATATTGATAGGTAGATGGGATGAAGCGATGTTCTGCAGATCTCTAGAGAAGTTAGTGATGGAATAATCAGCAGGTAGATGGGATGAAGCGATGTCCTGCATATCTCTAGGGAGGTCAGTGATGGAATAATCAGCAGGTAGATGGGATGGAGCGATGTCCTGCATATCTCTAGGGAGGTCAGTGATGGAATAATCAGCAGGTAGGTGGGATGAAGCGGTGTCCTGCAGATCTCTAGAGAGGTCAGTGATGGAATAACCAACAGGTAGATGGGATGAAGCAATGTCCTGCATATCTCTAGGGAGGTCAGTGATGGAATAATCAACAGGTAGATGGGATGAAGCGATGTCCTGCATATCTCTAGGGAGGTCAGTGATGAAATAATCAGCAGGTAGGTGGGATGAAGCGGTGTCCTGCAGATCTCTAGGGAGGTCAGTGATGGAATAATCAGCAGGTATATGGGATGGAGCAATGTTCTGCAGATCTCTAGAGAGGTCAGTGATGGAATTATCAGCAGGTATATGGGATGGAGCAACGTTCTGCAGATCTTTAGAGAGGTCAGTGATTAAATAATCTGCAGAATATATATGTATCAGTCAGAAGGTCGAGGTCCTGCAGTGCCTTGGTCTGACCACCTGTGTCCAGAGGGTTCTCACACATTTAGCACCATTTAATGGTTGGTGAGTGCCACGTGGACCCCTGGATGCTTCGCTGTGACCTTAGGACCAGAACGCTCTTGGCGGTCATTGCTGCGATTATTCATCCATTGGCTACGCGCCCCCACCCCCTGGTCGCTGCATCTCCTCGTTGTCACCTCTCACATGCAATGAATTACAGCCTCATTAGGAGGTTCCTCATTTTCCAGTACAGTTACAGTGAGATATTTTTTACTGACACGTGGCATCATTAAGGCACTTGACTTGCAAATGTCAGTAGGTTACACAAACAAGTCCCATCACGGCCGTCTCATTACGCACATACAAGACAGATGTTTTTATACGTGTTCTTATTACAGCAGCTGCCGGGAGCCACCACAAAATCATTTGCTTTATTTAACCCCCGTTTGCTGTGAAATTTCTGGTGAGTTTCTAACAAATTTTGTAAACTTCCATGAGTTCTTCAGTAATAACCGTCATTCTGCAGCACCTGGAAATACAGGGAGTGCAGAATTATTAGGCAAATGAGTATTTTGACCACATCATCCTC
>CM070043.1:33649721-33679126 GCA_036250615.1 Ptychadena robeensis | reverse complement strand
TTCAATAATAAAATTATTCCTCAAAAATACCACTAGCCTAATAATTCTGCACTCCCTGTACACAGAATTCGAATCTGTCATAGCAACCTGTACAACCAGGGAGATCAGATTATACACTTACCTGTGATGCAATGATGGTGTGTATTTGATGGTGAAGTTTATTCTTCTTATATTTTTACTTCTCATTCATTAATATGGTAATTATATATTTGTAATAAAACCATTCTATTTTAATACCATAGCTTAATTAAGACCCCATTATGTCATAATGGAAGCTCTGAGCTAGTATTGGTAGATCCGACTAATAATAGATGGAGGGTGCTGTACATAGCTTTCAGAAAACATCACTTCTCCCATTGCCCTTCCTACAATCTGCAGATTTGCTTATAGGAGGAGTTATGCAAATTTAAGAATGTCTTGATTGGTGATTTTGAGGAGTGGGTGTGTCTAGGCAGGTCAAATTTGTATGCCAACCACTCAGTAACATGTTATATGATTATGGAGGGGATGTTAGAGGCCAGGATGGGGTGTGGGGGGTGGTAAGCTGTGTCTATATGGGGGGCTGGTAGCAGTGTCTGACCTGGGGAAGGTTGTTAGCAGTTTCAGACAGGGTTGGACCAAGATTTTGCAGCAGCTGAGGATGCTGGTTAAGTTGACAGAGGCAGTAATTCCGCGGGGGCAATGCCCAAATGCATGACTTCGCCTCTTTTCAGTCACCACCCTCCTAATTGAGCTCCTCTACTCCGATGATGATGTCGGGGGCAGCAGCATGGGCCCATGATGTCACTCCTAACATGTTGCCCATGCCTAAAACCACCACTTACTGTATCTACTCCTGGAAGAATTAGATAAATCTTAAATACATAAGTTGGAGAGCTGTGAAGGTGGACTTGTATGTAGTAGTCTTGAGCTTGAATATTCGAATTGCCAATTTATTCGGCGAATATCAGCTATTCGAGAATTCGCGAATTGTGTGACTATAGCGTTGGATATTCGCAATCTCGAATATTCACGATATTATGCACTGGGAAGCTTTACGGCCGTTATTCACAAATTATCATGAATTGGAATATTGCCTATGCTGTTAATCACTAGTATGTAGTGGGTGTCCTTAGGACACCTTGAACCTCCAATGTCCCTTCACAACAGAAGGCAGACATGTAGAAAGTGAGTGTCCTATAGGGCCAAACCACGAACCTCCCCATCATTTCAAGAAATTGTGTACATGTAGAGCGTTAGAGTGTTATGGGAACATACCAAACACCTCTCATCATGTCACAGTAGAAGATGGACATGTAGAACATGGAGAATTATAGGAACATACCATGGAGATTCCATGTCATTTCACTAGAAACGATCGACATATAGACAGAGTGTTATGGCAACATACCAGGGACCACTAATTCATTCCTAAGAGAAGATGGACATGTATACTGTTGGACTATCATGGGACTTTACTACTGACTTTCCAGTCTTTTATCTAGAGAAGATGGAAATAAAGGCAGTTAAAGCGCTATAGTACCATGGATTATGATTTTACAGAACACAATATACATGAAGACATTTAATGCTTAATGGGACAATACCAACGACCTCCCTATTGCTTCACAAAAGAAGATGGACATTAAGACAGTTGGAATCTATTGGAACCATAGCATGGACCTTGGATAATTTCACGGAAGAAGATGGACGTGTAGACATTTGGGATCTTTTGGCACCATAGTATAGACCTTTCATACTTTCACAAAAGAAGAACATGTAGACAGTTGGTGTTTGACATCACCATACCATGGATGCCCCTCACTTTTCAAAGAATAAAAACACGTAGACAGTGACAGTAGGGGGTCCAACCTGCTAAACTGCCTAGTCCTTGCACATGATAAGGATCCATCTCTGGTTCTCCATGCATTGTGAGAAAGGCTTAACTAGTTGATGGTTAATAATAGATGCTTCTTACAGGTTGGCTTCTAGGACCAAAAACCCAAGCACTAACGCCTATCTGTCCTGCTTCATTTTAATGATAACCAGTGATCCTTTGTAATGGTCCCGCAATCCTTCTCTACATCCCCAGCAGTTTTGGCGATGAATGATACTACTTTCAGGGACTTTGCAAATAATTCACAAAGTCAGCAAGTTGAAATTTTGTGACCATCTTGTCACCCGAGCTTCCCAATGAGACTTACACTATAGTCCACTGTTGTCGCCATCAGACAACCCACCCGCTGGTGTGCATATAGACGGGAAGTGTCTGCAATGAGACTGCAGCAGATAAGATGCAAGACAGGATTGAGAAAGGTAAATTAAAAAACATTAGTCGTTTATAGAACACACAGCGGGCTAAATGTCATCTGGTTTAAGCTTACAACTACTTGAACAAAGGGGTAAACGAGCCAATTAAAATACAACACAGAGTATTTCCTCCAGAGGAGAGTTCGTATAGCTGACATTTTCTGTGAAATAATTGGAGGAACTTCAGATGAAACTTTGTTGCGTTTTCCTCCGGACGCAGTTCTGTGTTTTGTCCTTGTTAATAATAGATGCGGACCGTGTTAATGAAGTCACTGCAGTCCTAGAGGTTGTGGGGTGTGTGTTTGGGGGGGCTGTACTTGGGGCCCAATATATGGAGAAAGCAGATCATGTGGGTGGACAGTCTACATTATTCATGGAGACCTTCCTTGGAGCCCAGGCCGCTGTGATATGTTCATGCCATCTGTGCGAAGGTCAGGAGGAGCTGAGGCAGAAACATGGAGTGAGGGAATTGGCTGGCTGCTAACTACAGGTCACTGATAAACTTTTATTCAAATTCACATTAAACTCAAATTTAAAGTCAACGCCCAAGCTGATCATGTGATCAAAAGTTTATAAGCTATTTACTACATCCAATTTTTTACTTTTTTTTCTTCAACAACCTAACCTAAGCCACTCCGCTTATGAGCCTTCCAATGTGTGCACTGTCTCTGTCTGTAATGAGTGCACAAACACATATCGGGGTAAACCACTGGTCAGGGTCTGGCGCCTTCTGCAGACAGTTACACCTGGTGGCAGATCAGCACTACACCCATAGAGGCAGTGTCACACTGCAGGCCCTTGCAAACGTCCCAAATAAAGTCTATGCACACTCTGCCGTTTGGTTTAATAACTGGTACTTTTAATTGATGTTCCCCAGGTACAGCTATCAGTTCCATGCCAGCCATGTGGGAGCAGAAGTTACCTACTTGGTCAGTCTATGGCCTAGCTCTCATTCCACCTGATGACAGCTCCTCAGAGCTAGGGCACCCCTACCCTAGACGGAAACAAGGGTGTCGTCAGTTACATCTCTGCAGATTCCTGGTCTTCAACCCCATTAACTGATGACGTATGTTATCCTGGGGGGCTAGTGTCGAGCTTGACACTGCAGATCACAACCGGTCACTTGCTCGGACACCCAGGAAAGACTATGGACACTGGGCCTTATATGCCTACTCCCAGGCAGGGCACTCCCATATGGCTTGGTCATGATCACATCATCACAATATTAAAGGTGTATTCATCACTGTATTCATTAACCCGTCACACACTGGTTTCTACCATACCATACACAGGTACTGCTCTTATTTATAATGACTTTCTCACTAGGAATGTAGCTGCAGAGCCGGACAGCGGAAGGGGGTAGGCGGGAGCAGCCTTGACAGGGCGTGTTCCCACCTGTGACGGACAGGTAGTTAGGAACGTAGAGGGGCGGAGTTAGGGGGCGGGGTTGGAGAGTAGATAAAAGGGAGAGAGGCCGGAAGTGGGGAGAAGCACCCACACTCCCAACCTTACTTTTGGTTGTTGTACTTTATGTTGTATGGTCCTTATGTTAATTATTTGTTATGTATTTGTCACAGCTGGCGGGTCCTCGTCAGTGCTGAGAGATATTTTAGGGATAAATAGTGGTGACGTGCTTATTTAGGGATAGCAGTCATCAAAATGTGGTGTTTTATAGAGGGCTCAGGCCCTTGGTTAGTTAATTGTTTCCTGATTAACAGGAGTTTTATTTGGAAGTACCCCCCGTGCTGGATTTAAAAGGGCAGGTGGCTGGTACGGACGGTGGTTTAATATGTTATTTATGTTACTTAATGTTATTTAACTGTAATGTTTATTAATGTATTTAAGAGTATCTGCACTGTCGAGGGTTGATGACAGTTTTCTTGATAAGCTGTGGCTTTTTTTGTAAAATCGCACTTTTAATACAAAACAAGTTCTAAAGAAGTTATGTTTCAGTGTTTTATTTCTTGGGGGAAATGGGTTGAAGGGTAGTCAGGCAATCAACACTGCCCGGTCATGTGTGGGAGTGTCAAGTCTAACTTTTTAGGAGATCCACACAAAACTTAAGCTGTCTGCATCTCTGTACATTAGCTATTTCCTGTTATAGAGTGACAACACTCCTCAGAGGAGCAATCCCACTTTACTTGACTGGTCTATGCTAATAGATTTAACAATGGAAACATGCAGACAGGAGGAAATTGTAGAGTGATTTTTTTTTACACTGTGGTGATTTTAATGTCCAATGAACGGTCTGGTCTGGGGGTGGGGCCAAGACTACACTGTAGTCCTTAACTAGTAGGGGAAAGTGTAGCCACACTGCCTATACCATATGTGGCGTGTTATTGGTTATGTGTTTGTATGGACTCAGTGCCCCTCCTCTTGTCCTGTGTGTGATATTCAATGCTCATTGATATGTATGTAGGTTGGTTGTGTGCTGATGAGCACTACAAATTGCGGTGTTGTCAGGTGGTGGTAGTGATGTTCTTCGCACACTCCTGCCCGTCGCTCTGGCCGCCCTTCGATTGGCGCATCCGCTATAATTGTCTTTCTCATTACTCGGGAACATAAATTATGGGGAGACAATGCTGATCCGCACAATGGCCGTCGCGCTCAGCAGACACGATTAATGAGTTTATCGATTGTTTTCTTTCTGGATTTTATTTGGTGTCTTGTTTTATTTGGCACCTGAGCGCTCGTCTCAAAGACTGCTTGCTGTGGCCAGGTTCATCTCCCTCAAGCGGGTTGGTAAAGTTAGTTTACTGCGGGAGCATTCAGCTCTGACCTCATGAATCAGAGACATGATGAGGATTCACGTTTCGCTCTTTTAAAGCTAAAATAACATTTTGTTATTGACCCCTCATTAATATGCAAATGATATGTTTGTTTTTAAGGTCATAAATGATATGTATGACCTTTTTACGTGAGCTGCCTTTAGCAATCAATACTTTTGCTGTGAGTGTTAACATGATATCATGCAGCTGGTTCTCACTATAATTTTGTCATTTAAGTAATCACATTGGGAATGCGCGGTAGCATGGAAAAAAGGTTCCTATGCTATTGCGCATGCCAAACAGGTTACATATTGATATTTACTATTAATGGGTAGTGATGAGCGGCATAGGCAATATTCGAATTTGTGATATTTTGCTAATAATTCTACAAATATTCAATTCTATATTAGCGAATATACGCAATATGCAATTATAACCGTCTTGCAATTACCTTTAAAATGAATGGTCACATATATATTGGCAATCCATGGCCATAAGCATCCCAATGGTGAATATCGCGAATATTCAAAATTGCAAATATGCGCCGCCATATTGGCGAAATTCTCGAATAGCCAATATATCTGTAGTATAACAGTGCTGGAGACTTGATGGGACATCGGCCCAGATTGCATTATGGGGGGGGGGGGACATTGTTACAACTGTGCAGGTAAGTCTGTTGAAGGACAAAATGTAATAAAGATATTTTGAATGCGGTCTTATTTCTAGGGTTTTCATTAAGGTATACTAGGAGGTCCGGGAGACCCCTATACTCATTCTAGTTCATTTTCATATGTAATTATTTGTGTAATTTTTACATTAAAACATTGAATTTTTAAGTAGCAATTTTGAATATGAAAACTTGTCTTTAAATCAAATTCTGCCAGGGTGGGTGAAATTTCGAGATGTTAAGAAGAATCAAAGAATCAGATTTTAAGAAGAATCAAATTTTGCAGAATTGGACCAGCTCTCGGTACATTGTGTGATCACATGCAGCACTGACCTCTCACTACAGTGGCCCTAAGTAAACACATGACATCAAAAAAAGGATGGAATTGGGTGGGCCTCCCTATTCCCTATTCCCCCAGGGTCCACTGAAAGGGTTAACACCTGTTAACAGGTGAGTGGAGCCAGGTGTGTCTCCACAAAAGGATCAGAGACCAGTGTGTCAGGGCTCCTGATAGAAGTTGGAGACACAGCTTCTGACCAAGTAGGAGACAGGGGGCTCACAGTGAGTGTGGGGCCAAGGCCTGTTGCTGCTGAGTTGCCGAGTGTAGGACACCGATTTATGTTGGACGGTGCAAAGCCAGTCATTTTTTTTACTTTAAAATTAACCGTTTACTTTAGGAGCCCCAAAAAAGATCGCAATCGTGTTGACTGAGGGTCTGAGAGCACCCATTTGAGTGTGATCCCCCACAATTTATATACACACACATAGCAGGAGCAGAGGGCAGTCACATACTATTATAGGATACTAATATATATATATATATATACATATACACACATATATATATACACACAGTGGCTTGCAAAAGTATTCAGTAGTATTGAACTTTTCCACATTTTGTCACATTACAGCCACAAACATGACTCAAATTTATTGGAATTTCACGTGAAAGACCAATACAAAGTGGAGTACACGTGAGAAGTGGAACGAAATTCATATATGCTTCCAAACATTTTTTACAAACAAATAACTGCAAAGTGGGGTGTGCGTAATTATTCAGCCCCCTTTGCACCTGTGTGTAATCTAATGTCAGTACAAATACAGTTGCTCTGTGACAGCCTCAGAGGTTGTCTAAGAGAATATTGGAAGCAACAACACCATGAAGTCCAAAGAACACACCATTCAGGTCAGGGATAAAGTTATTGAGAAATGTAAAGCAGGCTTAGGCTACAAAAAGATTTCCAAAGCCTTGAACATCCCATGGAGCACTGTTCAAGGGATCATTCAGAAATGGAAGGAGTATGGCACAACTGTAAACCTACCAAGACAAGGCCGTCCACCTAAACTCACAGCCGAACAAGGAGAGCGATGATCAGAAACGCAGTCAAGAGGCCCATGGTGACTCTGGACGAGTTGCAGAGATCTACAGCTCAGGTGGGGGAATCTGTCCATTGAACAACTATTAGTCGTGCACTGCACAAAGTTGGCCTTTATGGAAGAGTGGCATGAAGAAAGAAAAGCATAAGAAGTCCAGTTTGCAGTTTGCCACAAGCCATGTTGGTGACACTGCAAACATGTGGAAGAAGGTGCTCTGGTCAGATGAGACCAAATGGAACTTTTTGGCCAAAATGCAAAACGCTATGTGTGGCGGAAAACTAACACTGCACATCACTCTGAACACACCATCCCCACTGTGAAATATGGTGGTGGCAGCATTATGCTCCCTGCAGGACAACGACCCTAAACATAAAGCCAGGGCAACGATGGAATGGTTTAAAACAAAACGTATCCATGTGTTAGAATGGCCCAGTCAAAGTCCAGATCTAAATCCAATCGAGAATCTGTGACAAGATCTGAAAACTGCTGTTCACAAACGCTGTCCATCTAATCTGACTGAGCTGCAGCTGTTTTGCAAAGAAGAATGGGCGAGGATTTCAGTCTCTAGATGTGCAGAGCTGGTGGAGACATACCCTAAAAGACTGGCAGCTGGAATTGCAGCAAAAGGTGCTTCTACAAAGCATTGACTCAGGGAGCTGAATAATTACGCACAACCCACTTTGCATATATATATACAGCCGAGCCCATAATTATTTATACCCCCAGCAAATTTTTACTTAAAGTTACTTTTATTCAACCAGCAAGTTATTTTTTGACAGGAAATGACATAGGTGTCTCCCAAAAGATAATATAACGATGTACAAGAGGCATTATTGTTTACATTTGAGCAAAAATTGTCATGTCCAAAATTACTCATCCCCTTCAGAAACTGTCACAGTCTCTGGGAAAATCCAAAGTTCTGTACCAATACAAATAGTCCAAGCTGTTCTAAAGCATCCTAATTACCCTGATTAATTGGAAACAGTTGTTTTAATCAACTCAACATGTGAAAAACAGCAGTTCTGCAGTTGGTTTGTGAACAGTCATTGTGGCTGCTCACAAGCCAGGAAAGGGCTACAAGGCCATATCTAAATGTTTTCAAGTTCCAGTGGCTACAGTGCAAAGTATTATTAAAAAATACGAGGTGTACCGCACTGTGGGAAATCTCAGAGGATGTGGTCAGAAGCCAAAAGTGACACCTGTGCTGGCCAGGAGGATAGTGAGAGAGGTGAAAAAGAATCCAAGGATCACCACCAAGGCCATCCTGGTCAATCTGGGCTCTGCTGGTGGCAAGGCAGACAATCCAACGGACACTGCACACTGCTGGGTTCCACGGATGCAGACCAAGGAGGATGCCACTTCTCCAGATAAGGCACACAAAAGCCTTTGCAAATGCTCATCTGGACAAAGAAGACTTCTGGTGTTTGATAATGTTTCCTTCATTTGGTGTAAAAAAGGAGAAGCCTAAAACCCAAAGAGCACCATCCCCACTGTCACACATGGTGGTGGAAACCTAATGCTTTGGGGGGTGTTTTTCAGCCAATGGACCAGGGAACCTAATCACAGTAAACATCACCATGAAAAAAGAGCAATACATAAGGATTCTCAATGACATCAGGCAGTCTGCAGAGAAACTTGGCCTTGGGCACCAGTGGACATTTCAGCATGACAAAACATACAGCAAAAGTAGTGAAGAAATGATTAGCAGACAACAAGAACAGCGTTTTGAAGTGGCCCAGCCAGAGTCCTGACTTGAATCCAATTGAGAATCTGTGGAAGGAGCTAAAGATCCGGGCGATGGCAAGAAGACCCTCCAACCTGAAATATTTGGAGCTCATTGCTACATTGCAAGATGAATGGACGAAAATACCTGTGGAGACATGCAAAAAGCTGGTCTGCAATTATAGGAAGCGTGTGATTGCTGTAATAGCCAATAAAGTATTTTCTATTGATTATTGAGAAGGGTGTGAATAATTTTGGACATGACACTTTTTGCTCAAATGTAAATAAAAGCTGTGAATTAGTTTTTTGCACAAAAAATGCCTCTTGTACATCGTCTTATTATCTTTTGGGAGACACCGGCATCATTTCCCATCAGAAAATAACTTGCTGGTTGAATAAAAGGAAGTTTAAGTCAAAATTTGGCAGGGGTATAAGAATAATGGTCTCGACTGTATATATTTTGACAGACTGGTGATCTGTCACTGTGTAAATAGACCATTAGGTGGTGTCCTGGAAGGAGTTCGGGAATGAATATTGCCCAGCACCATTAGGGCGCTTTTGTGTTTTTGTTTTAGTTTTCTCCCGGACTCTGGAATAGGAAGGTAGGGACTGGGTGGGCCTTCCTATTCCCCCAGGGTCCACTAAAGGGTTAACACCTGTTTGCAGGTGAGTGGAGCCAGGTGTGTCTCCACAAAAGGAGCAGAGACCAGTGTGTCAGGGTTCCTGAGAGATGTTGAAAACACCAGCTTCAGATCAAGTAGGGCTTCTGAGGGTAGACCAGGGGGCACACAAGGAGTGTGGGGCCTAGACCTGTGGCTACTGGAGCCAAAGAAACAGGGGGCTCACAAAGCGTGTGAGGCCCGGACCTGTTCCTTTAGGGAAGCTGGACATTTGCCAAGCCAGGAGGGTTGGCATTTTTCAGTGACTTGTTTCATTTGGATATTAACCCCTGCGAGGGTGAGTTTTTGTTTTGAACTGTGTGCAAAAAACGTGGGCAGGAGCCCTTAACCCAATCACATTCGTGTGGAATGATGGTTTAAGAGCACCCATTTGAGTGTGATCCCCCACAATATATATATATATATATATATACACATATTGCCACACATATATGTGGTGACAGCATGGGTTTTGAGCACCAGGTGACACCAAACCTTGTCACACCACTGCTCATGCTAATAGTACTACAGTATATTCCCCTTATTCAGGGAGGTCCTGGCCTTCCCTCTGACATTGTTTCCATTGGTCTTTATAAATATCAGCGCTTTATGTATTATAATCTGAAAAATTCTAGAAAATTAATTATAAATGAAATGCTAATTGAACACAAAAAATGGGATTATTCTTGTATGTCTCATTAAAGGACACATTCTCCTTAAATTAGGGATCAGAGTATTATATTGGACCTATGTACTCACCCCTCCTTCTCCATCCTTTCCATGTCACACACAGGCTGGTCCTGATGGGGCTGTGTGTGCTGGGAGGGGAGTGCCCCCACGTGCGCTTCCTGCGAGATTGATGGCGCTGCTTCACATTGTTTTCTTGGAGACGAAAATCTGAGTATTATCTGAGCAGACAATGGCCTGACAAGTTGTTACATCGTATCACCGCCATCTGTTATTCCTATTGTCACATCCTCCATTATTCAGATGGGGGACGGATCGCTTGTTCTGATGCACAGTGGAGAGAAAACGTGCTCTCTGTCCATTTTGTCTCTCCTCCTCTCTTACCATATGGCTTGAGCGATTAGCAGCGGCGCGGACACGGTTGTAATCACGTGCAACGATTGTGGATGGCCACACAATTTTTAAAAATAAGGGCATTATGGGTAACATGAGGAAAAACCGCATAAGATCGCGCCCATGGAGAATGAATGGAGGTGATTTATGTCTATGGGCACGATCAGGGATGAAAAAACTGATCTGTCTGTGATTAGTGATGAGCAGCATAGGCAATATTAGAATTCGTGATATTTCACGAATAATTCTACTAATATTCGTTTCTATATTCGGAAATTCGAATATTCGCGGTAATACCATGGATTGCGAAAATCATAATCGCGCAATTGCGAAAATCATATTCGCATCGCGAAAATCTTTAAAATGAATGGTCACATGCTATGTTGATTTTCGCGATGCGAATATGATTTTCGCAATACATGGCCATATTGCGAATATTCGGAATTGCGAATATCCGCCGAGATATTCGAGATATTGGCGAATTCTCGAATTGCCGATATTCGCGAAAAATATTCGGCATTTGAATATTCGAGCTCAACACTATCTGTGATCAGAAATGCGGGGAGCCGCGATTCTGATTGTGGGTCACACCGCGTCCATGCCAGATGGCAGCCCGATACTGGCACGTCATGCCCACAGTCAGGGGTAGCCCGGTAGTGGGAGCGGATTCACATCGCCCACCCAGGCATTGGGGATCTGGGCATGGCCGGAGAGACTTGCCGCACCCATTGTTTACCCATTGTGACATGCGCAAACTGTGCCCATGTGTTTCTGGGCACGTTTTGCCAATAACAATGTATGGGACGGCAATACCGTGCCCTAAACAGCGCCCAAACAGCAGGTGGGCACTATAGGCACTAGAGATGGTCAAATTTATTTTTTAAAAATTCAACCATTTTGACGATTTCGAATTAATTGCAAAGCCCCTGAACATAGTATCATCACCAAACTTTTTGGAGATGTAGAGAAGGGTTGGAGGTATACTACAAAAAAGTATGTCTCTAACACAAATAGTTTAAGCACAGATTAACTTCAAAGTCAAGTAAAAATTTTGAATTTGAACTTGATAGAGAAAAACTTTTTTTTTCAAATGTCCCCCCAAACCTTCTCTACATCTCCAGCTATTTTGGTGATGATACCATGTTCAGGGGCTGTGCAATCCGCTTACAAATTTAGCAAGACGAAAAATTTGACCATCTCTAATAGGCACACACGTGCAGACGAGCCTATAACGCCCCCCCCCCCCACGGTTGCTGGAGCGGTATAGAGCAGACCCAACCTAAGCCATGTTAATATGGAGCAGGGAAGGCCGGAGTTCTGCTTTAACCTCCGCTCTTAGTTGTCCTTGAGCCGCCACATAACAACGAGCGTGTTCTCTGCAGATTTTAATTGCTAATTTCTGCCAGGGCTCAGGGTCTTTGCCCACCACCGCTGAACTCTAATCGTGGGCACTTGCCTGTTCCCGGCCCTCGGCGGGCGCTACATTAAACCTCAATGAGATTTATGTTTGATTTATGCCGCAATGAACTAAGAAATGTGTCCGCGGCCATTCCGCATTTCTAAACAAATACGAATGATTTAAGTGGAAGTCGCTCGGCTCCATTCATTAGCATAAGTCATCTGCAATTCTGGGAGAAATGTGCCGCGGCAGTTGGTGTTTGATGGTGATGGGCGGATTGCAAGCGGCTCCATCTTTATTCTGTGTTTGTGTTTCAGCTGCTTTCCCCGTCTCTCGGTAAATGACTCTCCTCGTTTCATGTGCCAGAGGAAGAATCTTAAGAATTCAGTGAACAAATTGCAGCTTATTAGCGTGTTTCGCAGTCTGATGCGTATGGTCAGATGGGAAAACTTGATGGCAGGAGGGAGAGCGCGGAAATGATGTGCTATTGTGTGTCTCCTCTGTGATATGATATATGTACATTTTACTTGTCTGGGTCACCTCTTCCTATTGGGATCATCTGCTTCCTGTAAAGTATACCTGAACTAAGCTGTGCTTCCCTAAATAACATTGCGGTACTAACACACAATGTCATTTTATCTAACTCTGTTTAGTGTTCCATGGTAGCAGCCATGTTGACTTGCCCTCTTATTTTTTGCAAGTTGTTTTCCCTTTAGATGTTTGTTCATCTAAGTCAGCAGCACTGTCTACTGAGCTCAAAAAACAAAGAGTACAGTCACTGAATTCTATAGTAAGCAAATACATGAGTCAGCAGCACTGTCCACTGAGCTCAGAAAACAAAAAAACAATCACTGTATTCATGAGTCAGCAGCACAGTCAACTGGGCTGCTACAGTGGGGGGACAGGGATGGCTAAAAAATTGCTGCCAGTCCAGAGTGTGGCATGAGGTGACTGCTTTTGATAAGGAAAATCTATCCGATTCCATTGCTTATTAGCCTGCCTAGTGGTTGAGATGAGTTTTGCAAAACAAACTCTGGATGAACTTTGCTTGAACAAACTAATGCATTCACAGGGCGCCAATCATTTCCAGTACCATCCCCCCCCCCCCTGGCGTCATCGGTGACAACAAAGAGGTGGAGGTAGACCTCCATGTTAATGAAGGGGTGTCGCTTTCTGAGCACACATCAATGATTCCGGTAATCCAGAATTTAGAGGGGTTAAAGCAGATGAATACTGAAAATATTTACATAAATATAAACCTTACCTATGAGCCATCATGATGGTGGTGCAGTGCTTCACAATCCTAAAATAATACTTTTATCTGCTGTCCACTGGAATCATGTGAAAGATTCCAGATTTATCTGCCAGGCTGTCGGGGGTAAAATTAATGCAGTAGTGTGAGTGTGCACTAGATGGCACCATATAATGGTTTTCAATGGATGTAACTTATCTCAGTAGTTGTTGAAAACATCTGTAGTGTAGAGAAATCAACGTCTGGCTGTATATAATAGTGTATATAGATATTTGAATAGTTGGGCCATGATATACCCATTCATACTGTGAATAATAAAATATACTTTCTGTACAGCAGCTGGTTCTCTGCCTGGATACTGGCTAATGCCCTCCACCAGACAGAGGTTATATATATAGAACTTGTTGCGTTTTCCCCAGGGTTTTGCCCACTCCAGATCTGAAACTCTAAGCTCTTTTTCTCCAGTGCACCTAAACTCAGAAAAAAAACTGCAAAAAACTTAATTACATTTTTAATTAACTGTACTAACCTGTCACAATAACTCAAAGTTGCTCAAAAACCTAAAAAAAAAAATATTTATCTATCCTGCTGATGTCTGCAGGAGCCGCCATTTTAGATTCAGTGTTAGCTTCCAGTCTTGTAATGAGTTAAGGCTGCAATAACGCCGGCAACCACCGGGGGCCACCAGATACAATGTGTGTCAATGGACACAAAGTGAATGCAGGAAAAAAAATTCTGAACAGCTGCAGAAGGAATGTTGGGTGCCAAAGAGTCAGCGCCGTGGCCCTGGGGAGAGGATAGGAGGAGTGAGGGGGAAATACGCAGATATCTCCTTACAGGTAAGGATTTTTTATATTTTAGTTACATATTGCTCCAATAATGGGGGGTTAGCTAGCTAAGGGAAAAAGTTTGTCTGGGTTTAGGTGTGCTTTAAGAAGAGAAATCCCAGCCAGTGTCTGGATGAGGAAGCCTCAACCAATGCATGTAACCTCTCACAAAGACTGCATCTCTCTTTCTCCGGGTAAGAGCCATCCACTGAATTTCCTGAGCAGCTCGTTAGGTTTTGTTGGATTGTAGCCCCTGACTGTATATACTACTCCTTTAGTAAAATCGTTAATTCCCCCTAACCAGCTGTGCGGGTATTCCATTTATTGTGTGTGAGCCGTATGACAGTATTGGAACATATTCAAATCTACTTTTCCAGCATACAGGCCACAATTGGTACAGATATGTAGACATCTCATAGGGACTTATTTTAGGACCCAACAACAATATGTGATAATTTGAGACATAAAGGTGACTTATTTTATCCCATATGTGTTATAGGTGGGTGGCTGTTGTGATGTGTGCCCATGCAAGTCCCCTGCTTTCCTTTCTCCCTCTACTGGGGGTGTGCCACATTGGGCTCCATTTTCTGGACTGGTCCACGACTGCAGAATGCTATTGGACAAACCAGTCAAACTGCACATTAGACTTAAATTTTTGAGTATTGATTCAACAAGGTGTGACTGATATCAACTAATCATCTGTGGATAACCAATCATACAGTGACTTGAATTTTGTTGAATTTTAGTTTGTGGTGCGAAAACCTCCTGATGAAGCCCAGTTAGGGCGAAACGCGTCAAGAACTGTCCGCAAGAATGTTGAACTAACATGTCTATATGTATTATGATGATTGGCACGCCAGCACTTTGTAATTATGTACATATTCTTATATATGCTGTAAAAGTCTGTAAATACTTAGAATAAATGTGTAAATCTTAATGAAGCTGAATATGACACCAAATTTATTTGTTGCTGTTAAAATCTCAGAGTCAAACACCTCCTCTGGAAATGGGAAAACTTGAGACAGATTTGGGGCTGTCTCCCCTTTCCGCTCCATTTTTGAGTATTGGAATATAGGGAATCTGAAAAGTACCTGGTTGGCTGCTGTCAGACTAAGATTACAAGCTTGCTGCCTGAGTAAGTTGTTTATTGCCCAATCAGCACGCCGTGGGGGTAGGTCTGTGATGCAATGATACAATGGATAAATGTGGTAGGAAGAGGAGTTTCATGTTTTAGGAGGGATGATGTCCACTGCAACAAAACAGATTTGGTGTACCATGGGCCCGGATATATGAAGGTACAAAGTACACTTTTCTGGCCCATGACTTTTATGCCCTTTAATTCCCAGAGGACGCCTCCAGCAGCAAGCAAGGAGAAAGCAAAGTGCTGGATTAGCAAAACTCCTAATTATTCCGACTTCATTTTACTTTAATAGCTTCCAATTAAATCAGGATTTAGAAAGCGGCTACAGTAAGTGCGCGATCCATCACTCCGCAGCGGTCACCAGCGATTCTCAGCTTCCTCAGGACCCTGGAAACAGCAGCACACTATTACTCTGGGCCGTCCGTGGGAACAACTGTTCCCGGACCAGGATGGATGGATATCCCACCATGGAAAAGAGTTACATTTTTACTTTCAGATGGTCTAAAAATGCCAGAATGTTCTATTAATCAACATTCACCCAACTTTCATCAAAAACTTTTTTTGTTTCAAAGATTACTAAATCCTGGGTCATTGTTGCTTGACTTGCGATTGACTTATTTTTCTCTCCTGATTACAGTAAAATGAGAGGAAATTGAAGGTAAAATGTTGTCACCTCGATTGGCATCCCTGTTGGAAGATTTCCTTTTGCAGTGACCACAGAAAAACGCACAGATGAGGGCAGCAGCCACCTGATAGCCCTTCCTCTTAGTGCTTTTGTCCAATGGGCGAGGATTTTGGCACAGTGCAGATGCTGGCCGTAGTTTCCTATGGGCCCCGTGATGTAAATTACGCAACATGCCGATTGAAAGTCAATGGACCTCCATTGCGACCATTGTTTTTCAGGAGTGTATTGTGCACATCATGCATATATGTTTAAAGGGCTCGTTTACAGTACCCCAGCACAGGGCAGCTAGGGTGACTGCACCTGCTTAACTTTCACACTAGAGCTGCGCTTGCGTTTCTGGTAACGTGCAATACTGCGCGTTACCGAAACTGCCCTGCTGCATGCAATTTTTCAGGCACATGTATGGGAGATGCAAGTGCAGTGTATGGCAATATGCGATTTTTTTGCCAGTAGCGAATGTGATTAGCGGCTGTCCGTTATTGGCAAAAAACTTGAGCCCCCTGCGTAAGTCAATGGGCTATGGCACAGCAGTCATAGCCCCCCACCCGTCACTTCAAGCCTTCGCCACGTTTAGGTCAATGTGAGGCCCTTGTCGACATCAACATGGAGGAGGCTTCACATATGACTTATCCATTGACCTAATGGCGCATTAGATGTATGTCAGCCCATTGATTTAAAGGGGAATAAAGAAGTTCTTAGTTACCCTAAATGGGAGTTTTTTTTTGCGCTTTTTGGATGCGCTTATGTCAGCGCATGAAAGCTGTGGGGCTTCAGCTGCAAATAGGGACTCTCAACAAAGCGACTCCACAAGACAGTCCTTTCTTTAGGGCTCCTGCCTTTGTTTATTGGAGCATACAAAGCTCACACAAAGAAAAGACACCCTCTCAGGGGTTGCCAGTGGCAACATAAAAGGTCTATAAAGTAAATAAGTAGCTTTCTGGCTTTTAAACAAATCAGAGCTCTCTCCACACACACACCACCTGACTGGGCTTCTGAGCATCTGGTAATACTGGACCAGGAATTGGGAAACTGCCCCACCCTGCTCTTGCAGATTCCCAGTATAACCAGCCCCAGAACACAATGTAGAAAAAAAGCAGAATAAGAACTAAAAGGTCCCTGCAAACATAACACTGCTGGTTTTACCTCAGAAAGGAAATTTGAGATACCGTGGTCCAATGTACCTACCATCCAGCACTCTGCCCAGTGAGACAGGTAATCTTGGGGTCACTGTGTTACAAAGCGTATAATGGAGCTATAGCCTTAAGACGCAGTGGACACAATGCATTAAAGAGATATGTTTATCAACATTTGATCACATGACCTCATTGCATTAGCAGCAATTGCTTTGTTTATAAGTGATGATACTGGATTTGTAACGGTGTCCATATCTTCAGCAGATGCTGAGGAAAGAGGAATGCCAATCTAGGGCATGGGAAGGTCATTCCACCTTGGGTTCAAGCAGCTCTCATTACACCCCGACTCCTCTACCCATCAGCCAAAACAATGCCCCCCTTGGTATCTGATGGATCAGCACTTTGCTAACCGTCGAGCGTTGCAGCTGGCGGGATATCTGCTGATTCATGCGGATGAGATTTTAATAAGCCCCAGTGACAAGCTTGGAAAGTGCTGAACCGCAGCTGGAAACGGAGCCAAAAATCTCAGTTCGCTCTGGGCACCTAAAATACTGTAAGCAAACCTATTACATGAAACATCGATATTGACAGCGGCCGGGTCCAGGGGAGTAATTCGGAGGTCTGTTCTGTAGTCCATTTACAAAGAATGTAAGTGAATATTCAGGTTCATTGAGCATTTACAACAAATTTGGGGCGATGCACTAAAAAAGAAGTTGCAAAACTTAAAAATATTCCATCCAAAAATGCATTTGTGTCAGCGATTTTCTGAGTTTAAATTAATTCAGACATACATAGTTCAGCAGTCTATATATCCACCTGTGCAATCATGAGCCCCCGAAGTGACGGCGATAACATGGTGCTGCTGACACTGTAGAGATGAGATACATAATGGGTCAAAACTTCTGAAGGTGAGTTTATAATTATTATTGTAGATGGTATATTCCAATAAATCAAAACACACCCTCTAACTTTCATTCAGCCCAAATGAAGTGGTTATGGGACCAGTATTTAAGAACAGCATTTGTGAGTCAAAGGACCAAGCCCCACCCCTGAGGAACAACCCCCCTCCACCAAACATTATACTTAGCACAATGCAGTTAGGCACCATTCTCCTGGCATCCACCAAACTCTCTTTTTTGTTGTGATTCAAGTTCTTGCTTAGGGCTCCATGGCACCCTGGGGGGGGGGGGGGGGGGGGTGATGGTGCTATTGGTGGAGCTGCCAAATGAGGGGGGTAATGGAGGGGGAAGTAGAAGAAGGAGGAGCAGCGTATACTACTGACCCTCTGTGGCGGTTTCCCTGTGGAAGTGCAAGTACTGGCTGGTTCTGGCCTTACTTCCTCTGGCCCCACGTGGGACCAGCAAACTTAACTGTTAAGGGACCCTGGGACTATTGGGGTCACTGATGAAAATTTTATCTGCCTATTGGAGGTTTCACTGGCGCTACCCTGTTAGGTCTCCAGAAATAAAGTTCTGTCGGTTAAATTAGGGTCTCCAGATCCGCAGGCCTGCATGACCTACCTCCCACCTCTGCGAGCACACCGGACAGGCTGGACTATGTTGGCCCCCTTCTCATTCTGGTGACGTCATACACAGAGGATTACCTACCATCATCCCCATTCCCCTGGAACCTCTTTGACGCCGCAAACCATCTCGTCAATAGATCCAGTTATAGACACTGAACGAGGCCACGGAGCCCCACCTCAATAAGGGGCCTGTGCTACCGCTAAGGGGGACCTGTCATCTGCCCTAGGTGGACCGATCAATCTCTGATTATTCTTTTATTCCTACAACTGTACAGCAATTGACTCACCCCCAATACGAGTGAACTATCGTCAGTCCTAAAAAAACTCCCTGAGGAAGCCCCCCTGGGCAAAACGCGTCGGAGGACAAAAAGGACTATTGACCACAATTGCTGTTTACGCTATTGTACTATATGTTTTGACACTTGTTTGCCAACTGACGATTGGGACCTGTTGTGGCAGGTCATCCCAGATCTACCAGTCACCCTGAAACATCACAATGTTTGCCTTCTGAATCTGAACATCTGGACTTTTCAATATTAGAAGCCAAAAATTAAGAAAATTGTGTAGAAATAGTTTTCTGTGAATTTGCGTATATCCACATCATTCCCATTGGCACCAATCCTGGCAATTAGTGCCCATAACCCAATTACAACACAGCTTCAGCTTTGTTTCCTGGATCTCCCTTATACAAGAAACTCAGAGATTTCAATAAAAGACTACTGCGACCGCCCAAGGACAAACGCCCATCACCTCGGCTAATTGTCTCTCCGTGTTGCGGTTTCTGCAATCTGATTTATTTCGCTAATAAGTTTGCCTCGAAGTAAATAAATAAATTACAGTATGAGCGGGCACAGGTGTTTGGCAGGCGAGGTTCATAATCGCAGAGAAATGAATGAATTTTACACCGTGTAATTAGCAAAAGCAATGAAGTTTATATGCAAATTCACGGGCAGCCTCAGTGAAAGGGGGGGAGCGCAGCCCGGGCAGTCGCAGCGAGTCCTCGCCAGCATGGCTGCCGCACAGCAAGGGTTAATGTATTTGTTTTAGTGTGAAGGTCAGGGGATCAGAGGAAGATATTTCCAGTACAAACAGCGCAGGCTGGAAGAAAATTCTGGATGGAAGGTTTATATCGGTAAACTAGAATTTTTTATCTTTTTGGCAAATTTTACAGGATCAAGATTTGTTGACAGTTTTGACAGCTTTAATTTAATTCCAAAATCAAGATTTAGTAAAGAATAAAAAATCCCTTGCTGTGGGCCTAGCCTTGCACTGCAAGGGTTAAATACCTATTCTCCATTAAGGAGAATGTAAATGGCACGTCAATTTACCTTATGCTTCCAACAACCGCAACTTCTTTGAGCCTGGTGACTACAAACTTTTCCATATGGATGTTGGTGCTCTGTCATCCCCTACAATGCAGAGCCAATAGCCTTGCATCATAAATGAGTGCTCTAAAGGCTCCCATACACCTTATAATCTTACCATACAATTTCTGTACAACCAACTTTTGTTTGTATACTGATATATACCTTCCAATCACTATGTATTCTATCAGGGAGGACCCGCCACTACATAGCAGTGATATATACCTTCCAATCCTTATGCGTTCTATCAGGGAGGACCCCGCACTACATAGCCGTCATATATACCTTCCAATCACTATGTATTCTATCAGGGAGGACCCGGCACTACATAGCAGTGATATATACCTTCCAATCACTATGTATTCTATCAGGGAAGACCTGCTACTACATAGTTGTTGGTAGATCTAAAGGGAGTTATATGGAGAGATATAAAGGTGTATGGGGGGCTTTAAGCAGACCTACCTCCAGAAAATGATCATTGGGGTGCTTTAAAAGTCCCCGGCCTTCCAGTATCCATGAACGTAGGATAAGATAAAGATAAGATAAGAACGTAAAATAAAGAGGAAAGAGATGAAAGTTAAGAGAAGAAAGCAGGGAAAGAGGAGGATGAATGTCAGCATCAAGATTAAAGTGAAGGGAAGGAGGTAGAAGGAAAGCAGGAAGAGGAGAATGAAGATAAAAGAACAAGTAAAGGAAGGTAAAGGAAGAGGTGAAGGGGAAAAAAGAGGAAAAAAAGAAGATGAGGAGGAACATGAAGGAGAGCAAATAAAGGGAGGAAAAGAGAAAAATTTATGGAGAGCAATGAGGATAAAGAGAAAGAAGAGAAAGACAATGGGTATAGAAGGAGGAAAAGGTGATGAGGAGTAGGGAGAGGATGAAAATGAATACAATGATCCTCTAGGTAATAACACTCGCAGCCAAGCACTGGTGCACGGGTGCCTGACTGGGAGGAGTTGCAGGGAAGACGGCGTCACCGGAAGTGACATGAAGATGGGACCGGAGGACCCTTTAAGAGGCGGAACCGGACGTTACGTCGGGCTCTTTCCGAAGAAGACATCCCCACCCTCCCTCCCTGGAATCGTTGTGTTGCTTGGGCTTCAGGGTTACGGGGGTTGGTTGTGGGTTGATTTTAGGGGTTTGTTTGATTGGTTTGGACTTTTTTGGGGGATTTGTTTCTTGATTTTCTTGTTGTTTTGTCACAGTGTGGGCGGGTCCCTGGCAGTGCCTAGGAATGTATAAAGTTAATGTAGTTGGGTGATGTGCTGGTGGGGGGAGGCAGTCACTAGTAGGGTTACGTTCTTTTAAGGGTCAATGACCTAAGGTGCAGTTTGGAAAGGTGGTGGGAGGAGACAATGTATATAGAGTACCCATCGGGCCAGTGAGGGTAAGGCAGGTGGCCGGTACATGTGGTTAGAGTTTGGGTGGTGTTAAGTTAATTTGGGGGCACGTAGGGAATGTGACCGAACTTTTCGCCGGAGACAGTTTCGGCCTGTGACTCGCCATGTTTTCGCCGGTCGCCTCGCCGGCGGACAGTACGGATTCTACCCGTCCTCGCCGGCCAGAAGAGATTCAATCTTCCTCCGGCAGATCAGACCCTGCAACGTGCCGGGGAAATGCTCACTACAAGACCGGGCATGAGCCGGTCTTGTAGTGAAGAGTCCCGGCTCAGATAGGAAGGAACGCAGTGACGTCACATCCGGCTCCCGCACCGGAACGTATTCTTCCAGGATTCGTTCCATGGACCGTATGTGACGTCACTGACGTCACAGTCCGGTTTTTCTTTTTCCGATTCAATTCCCCGCTAAGTCGGGGAATTTGATGTGTCCGCGAACAGGGCGGCGTCGGACATCTCTTTAAAATTCGACCCGCCCTTGTTCGCGGACACTCTGCGTGGTGTTCGCCCTCCTCTAAACTGTCAGGGGGCCAAAATTTTTTCTGTAATGTTATTTATGTATGCTGTGGCCAATCTATATTTCTCCACTTTTTTTTTTTTCGTCAAACCTTGTTGTGTCATTATTATAGAATAAGTTCTTAGAGGTATTTTGCTAGGTATCGCGAACAGGTCAACACTCTCACAGTGATGAATAATATGAAATCCTCGTCCCTGTCCCTCTTGTGGTGCAGGATGCAGGACCTCAATAAGAAGTTATAGATTTAGCTTTGACTCCAAATTAAACCCATAAACCCCACAGCAGAACGTATTCCATAATATTCCTCTTAGTAAAATTTCTGCTATGTGTTTTTTTCCTCCAGGCGATGGATTAATACAATTTTGTTTCGCTGGCTTTCTATAGTTTATATGAAATTTTATAGCCGGTAACATTGTGCCAGAATGACCGTTTATTCCGGGGGGTGATTTGCGGCGCGGTGTAGGTCTCTGTGGCACAATCTATTCGGGGAAAGTTAAACATAGCTAAACCCAGATGCCACAGACATAAAAAGTCCTTATTAATGCCTGCCTGGACTGGGAGCTCGCGCTGAACAAAGTTCTGCCAGTAATATTTCCTGATACGGCAGCTCTGGAAAGAGACATAGATTGTTCCTTGTATCATGAAGACATTAGCTGTGATTAATATTTTATAAAAGGATGGTTCTACCTCCCAAGGGGTTTCTGCTATCTCAGAGAAGTGCTGGGCACCATTCTCCATTCTTTGTCCAAGGGGGAAAATGCGGCCCGTGTTCAAGTTTCCACTGGCCCATAGCCTCAGTCAAAAAATTAATTGCCGCAAGAGGACTCCCATCTCTCTCAAGAACCACAACTGCAATGTCAGTGTGGCAGCTACAGCACAGGTTTTGGCTTGCCCTTCACCTTCATATTAAATGGAACAGTTCCAAATGTACTGCATGCAGCCCTGTTTTGTGCCTGTCTGTGCTGGCTGCTTCAACATGCAGATTAGCATTACTATCAGGATGAAGCATTAGGTGAGCAGTGCAGGAGATCTTCTTACTGACTCTCCATTTGCCATAGATAGGTCAGCAATTCTGGGGTTAGGTGAAGTGTGGCTGGACATCGGGGAGCACTACAAGTTCCAGAATGCCTAGAGGAGAATAGCTAATGCTTCGCAATAATAATGCAAAGTGTGTGTGAATGAAGAGACATCCCTGGTCTAAACTGAGAAATGTATGATGAAGTTGAGATTTCTTGGTATACAACAAGAACAATTGTATGTGCCCATTAGCTACCTTATTACTGAAGGGTCCTTCTATTCCTATGTTGAGTCCACCTTAAACCCTATTTTGGCTCCACTGATGACAACTTGGTAGCAAGTCAGTGGAACTCTTGTTGAAGACAGTAAGGCACCTAAGGATAGTTCATACAAATAATGGACAGGTCAGATATCCAATAAAGCTTTCTTTTTGTAGCAGAGAGGTTTGCCTGGTTTTGGACCTCTCTGTCCATTCATCAATTCCAGGGACAGTGCAAAGACAGAGGATGCATGTGAAACATATCTGGTTGGGGCTGGGGCTCCCTCACACAGCCCCAACCAGCTATGTATCACATTACATATATGTTTCTACATGTGTTTCAGATTGGTAAGATCTATGTTATCTATGTTTAGGTCAAGGGTCTGCACAGGTATGTGCAGACCCTTAAGGGTCTTCCGCCATGTTCTCAGGTCTGTATACCTTCATTATAGGGTATGTATTACCCTTGCACTTTTCTATGGGGCCTGTACACATGTTGTGGGGATTATGGGCTTCTTACATTTTATAGCTTATAGTTTGTAAATCACTACACGTGCTTTGACATATATGAGGACACAATATGAGGACTTTCTGCTCACCCTGTACCGTGTTACTGGGTCTGAACCCCTTGCTGTGCCCAATAATAAGGGTTCTGACCATTCATTTATTTAGTTCCCATGTCTACACCATACACACAATTCCTTGGTCTGAACATACAATGTGTCCATTATCAAGGGATCACCAAGGGATAACTTGCTTGAACTCTTCCTGCCCTGACCTTAGATTCAGTCCCTGACCACATCTCCTGTCTTATCCATTGGTATGGTACGAGGGCTGCCTTATCACCTTGGGCTTGTTTCTGGATTACCCAATAAACCTTGTGAAAAGGATGTCTGAAGCCTGGCATACACATGCCGATTAGCGGCCGATTTTTCCGCTGACCGACGCTCGCGCCGTCCGCCAGCGTCAAAATCGGCTGCCAATCGGCGTGTGCCCACATGGGCCGACAGATCCCTGTCGCCCCACAGCTCGGCCGGCCAGATGTCCGATGTTCTCTAGCCAATGCCATTAACTTCAATGAAGTCCGGCGTCTTCATTGAAGCTAATGGCCGGCACACAATGGGTGCCCGGTCGATTAAAGCAGCCTCAGATGCACCAGAATGCAACGTGATGACGTCATCACGTTTGCGTTCCAGAGCTCATCGGAGCTCGTCTGTCTGCTCCCGTCTGTGGTCATATGGCAGGCATAAAGCTGGTAGTGATTGTGTCTAGGCCCATTATACTGGCTTGTATATATGGCGGAATGATCTTTCTTCTGGAACCCTTTAAAAGATATTAGACCACCAGGCTCTTCCGGCAACTGGAATACATCTTGGTGGGCTGATCATGAAATACTGGAGAAGTTTAGTATAGGAATGAGAGATGTAGAAACGATTGTAATGCTTGTTATAAGGCCAATGCCTGTGTTTCCTGATGAGAGGAATGGGATGGAGAAAGATCTCAGCACAAAGGCCAATGACCGTCCCTTTCCGGCACTGAGCGTCCCTTGCTCTGTGTTTATGTTGCTTCCCACATCTGCTGCCCTGCCTGGAAAGTGGCCAAGAGGCCTAATGAGCTAATTACAGCGCCTGGTGCTGGTAAAGATGCTCGGGAGCTTTTGTACCAACAATCGGACATCTCTGAGTGTTGTCATCTGAAGCTTTGCTTGCACCACACTGATGTTTTAGATTTTTCCCCTTTCCACAATCATTCACTTCCAACAAGTCTGGGCTGACCCCATCACCCTGGTTCCTTCTGATGAGAAAAGCAAAGGGCACCTTCTCTGCAGGAAGATTAAACAAATATTCTCCGCTTATTGTGTATTGAGATTCTCCCACATGCCGCTAATTATATCCGTTATAGTTATATCTATGAGCCGCTTCCTTCACACAGCTCACATAGCGGGGAAAAAGCAATAAGCACTGATAAGGGAAATGCTCCTGAAACTTTGTCTCATAGTTTGTTATGGAGTTCAGCATTTTAAAAGTCAATGGCTGCCAGCCAGAAGTAGGGAAACAATGGTCACTGATATTCAAATGGCACCTGGGCACTCTGCTATAGAGGACCGATAAGGCCCCCATACACAGGTTCATTTCTTCCAGATCGACTTTCGATTAGATCAGTGGTGGGCAACTGAGTTGATATGGAGGGCCACAAGTGCGGCCCTCTGCATCATGGAGGGCCACACATAGAATTTTCAATCTATACTGACTTGTATAAGCATTTTCTAATGACAGCAGGCAGAGCTAGAAGACATTATTTTTTAGTCTAAAATAACAAAACTTATTTTAAATGATATTTCAAGCATTGGGTTAACACTGTAGTATGGTGATGCACATTTTGATTCAGAGGTTATGTGATGCAATATGAGTTCCTAGGCCCTATGCATGAACAGTAAGGTTTCGGGGGCCACAAGTGGAGGACTAAGGAGGGCAACTGAAGAATGCCCAAAGGGATTAGATCGTTCACAGTGAATGAAAAATCGAAGATTGGACGCTCCAACTTTTCCAGATCGATTTCTAGAATGTTCTGGATCAAAAATAATGTAATTGTCATACTAAAAATGCCACGAGTCGATTGATGATAACCCCTTAAGTACTTTGAAGGCAAATGATCGATCCAAAATACCCGACATGTCGGATTCCTGTACGATCGATTCTCCCGTCAATTTTGACAACATTTTGATCAATCTTTTCAGGTGGACAGTGAACGATTGTTTATCGATCGATCAACTTGCAAACACACGACAATTGGGACCTATAGGGAGAACAACGGACCTCCATAGTGGAATGGGGTCATAAACGTATTAATTGCAGCCTGGACTTTGCTGCATAGGTAGAACCGTTTTTAGGTCCTCCATAGGGGACCATAGGGCTTTAGTTGTAGACCCATAGCCACAATCATTTTTAGCAAAGAACCTCCAAATCAATAGGAGTAGTGTCGAGCACGAATATTTGAATTGAAAACTTTTATCGCGAATATCGGCACTACGAGAATTCGCAAAGATCACGAATAAAGTGCTATATGTTCGTAACATCAAATATTCAAGATTCTAAGAAAAAGGACCATGTATTGTGTACGCAATATTCAGATGTAGTTTTTCGCAAGAATTACTTGCAACTGCTACTTCACATTCTGCCACTAGATGTTTCATTGCGCTCCCAATATTTGCATGTAAAAGTGAAGATTTTTGCATTACAGTAATGATGACAGGAGATCTCGAATTTACACTAATTTGAATATTGACTATGCTGCTATGCTCACTAGAAGAGGGCCATAGTGACAACGAGTTTTGGGAAAGGGCGAGCAAACCAGTGGTGTAGAAACAGGGGTCAATGAGGTTATAAATGCAAAAAGCCTTTGGGCATAATTGCATGATAGGGGTCACTGGGGAAAGTATAATTTCTGACATTTTCTTTTTAGCAATAGTATTATTTTGCAAAAACTATTAAATCTGGTGCCTAACTACACACCTAGGGGTCCCATATCAAATGTTTAATGGAAAAACTCCCAAAAAAAAAAAAACACTTACATTACATTGACATAATACTCACCTGTCAGCAGTATACATCTGTGAAAACTGCTACAGAATAAAAAAAAACAACATACTCACATTCCTCACTTCCTCATTCCAGGAGAAATCATATTTAGAATTGGCAGACAGAAGCAATTTCACCCATACTTTATTATGACTATAGGGCTATAATTCTTTAAAACGGTCACTAGATGGAGCTTCAATTACATCAAGTTAGATTCTGCAGATGTATGTCGCATAGTGGGAGGGAAGAGCCTGAGAATCGCCTCTCCTGCTGTAAGGAACATTTTTTTTTACATTTTGAGCAGTGATTGCCTAATTATCAGCAGTGCTATCCAGTGAGTTGGTAGGTCCGCTTTAACCTTCCTAGCGATCATGACTAGCCCAGCTCGTACAGAGTTTGTGTGAAGAACAAACTCTAGATGAGCTGGGCTCCCATGAAAGCCGCATATCCCCAGAAAGCTATCCAGCCGCAGCATTTCCGGTGTTTGCGTCACGGTGAGGGGGCGGGGTGGGCGGTGCCATAGACCTCCATGTATTGGAGGGGCATCTGCTTTCCAGCCCTCACAGCCGGTGTCATTAATGATGCCGGCTGTGTGGACAGGGGCAGGGAGAGGGGGGAATTGCAGGCAGTGTACTTTGTACACTGCCATGATTGCCTGTACCACGCTGTTAAAAACAGCGTGGTATGGGCAGATCGCTAGGGAAGTTAACATGATCAGTCCACTACCAGTGACCAGTGCTGGGGATAGTAGTTACAGTTTAAGCACCAATAAG
The DNA here is from genome assembly GCA_036250615.1 of Ptychadena robeensis. Classification (NCBI taxonomy): domain Eukaryota; kingdom Metazoa; phylum Chordata; class Amphibia; order Anura; family Ptychadenidae; genus Ptychadena; species Ptychadena robeensis. Next base: position 33,651,701 of record CM070043.1, on the reverse strand, counting down.
GGGCTGTTAACATATAACATAATGTTGTTATACAGTAATAGGATGTTACATAGGGAGAATTGGGGTCCAAGTTGATGTTATAAACCGAAATGGAGATACCTTAAAGAACCTCCTGTTGCGGATAATTTACCTGTTACTTGGGAATTCTGCCTTTCATTGCTATCAATGCAATATGGAAGTGGCAGTATTAATGAGGCAATCTAAACAACTGACCAAGTCCCCCGAATTAACAGGTGCTTTGGAATCCTGACAACCTCTATGCACAATATACCCTTCTGATTGGCCCCCAATGTGTACAATAAGCTATTATTACTGCACTTTAACTCTGCTGTATTAACTTTGCTTAATCTGATTTTAATACCCAATATGAGGGGTGTCCAGCATCATCGAACCCTTAACATCCCAGCCTGATCTTGGCTCCACCCCTTTGCATTAATTGGATTTTAGGGCTTTCAATCATTGAGGCACCAAATCACTTGTGAGTGCTAGCTCAGATAGTATGCAAATAAAACCTACCTAGGATTGCTTATTTTTCAAGATTTTCCCCTTAAACATTGAGGCATTGTAGCGTTGGCCGTGGGTCACCAAACAAGTTTGCTGTCAGGGGCATGCTTCACCTCAAACTATGCGTGGGCATTAAACTCCTCCTTGCAGGCCGTTTCCCGCATCAACCAGATTTTTGTAAGTAGAATATCCCTTGCTTAAGACTTCTCTGCCTTTTGATCGCTTCTCGGCATTTGGCTAAGATCAAGTGTAGTATCTGTTCTTATCAGTTCCCTGGGGAGTGCTTCGGTGCTCCTTTCCGGCAGACAGGGATGCTCTGGGGCAGGGCCGGGCCGACACAGAGGCAGAAGAGGCTCTTGCCTCTGAGCGCTGCTCAGTCTGGGCGCTGCTCAGGGGGTTAAACTAGGACAAGTTTAACCCCCTGAGCAGCGCCCATAAGCGCCAATGTCACGGTCAGCCGCTGCCCACTTGCGCTCCGCTCGTGCCCTTACTGCCAGTGCCATCAGCATGTAAAGACAAGTATCCCCTCTGCTCTGCCTCTGCCCGTAATTGCGCTATGCGCTTCTTCGCGCGGGACGTTCTTTTCTGCAGAGGAGAGCTGTCAGCCTCTGGCTGGACTGATTGGCGCATGTGTCAACCAATCAGCATTGAAGTTTCCAATGGATGCGGTTGGTGGTGGCGGCGGCGGCCGCGCGGCTGCAAACGCGCTGAATCGCATCAATGGAAACAAGCCCTTGACATTAAAATTATGTGGTTATTTTGCACTTTATTTATATCTATTTCTATCATTTCGGGGGGGGGGGGTGCACTTGGGCAGCTCAGCCTCTGTTGTTGGTGGACCTTGTCCCGGCCCTGCTCTGGGGTAACTCAGACATCCTTGGAACTGGCCTTGCCTGAGGTACGGGACAGCGCAGACGGTAGATCCAGCAGCTGGCTGACTGCCGCCATGTGGGGTAATTGGTGGCGCTATCTTGGTAAACCATGTCCTTTTTGAAGGATGCGTGTCAGTACCGACTGCCGTGCTTCCTGAGGCGAACAGCTCTGCTGCATTTGTGATTGGCTGATGGCCGAAGTTGAGCCTCGGTGACATGTGGCTCCGGTTGGGACTCAGAGGTGTCACAAAATCACTGGTGGGGGACCACCACCTTTTATGGAACATTTGACACATCTCACTTACAGCACAACTGTAAGGGCCTCAGCTGTCCCATGTACCACCTGCTGGGGGCGCTCTGCTCACGCTTTCCATGGCTAGGTTCCCTAATCACCAGCAGGTGGCTTCCTGCAAGTGTGGTGTGGGTTAAGCACACCTGCCTCATTAGAGGGCTATATAAGTGTGCTTCAACCACATTGGGCTGCTGAGAATTTCATTTGATTTCCTGTTTCTATCCTGTCTGAACCCTGGACACTCCTGGACTATTTGTACCTGCGGAGTCTGAACCCTGGACACTCCTGGACTTTTTGTACCTGCGGAGTCTG
>CM070043.1:33629844-33642886 GCA_036250615.1 Ptychadena robeensis | reverse complement strand
GGGGGGGGGGGGGTGTGGTGTCCCTGTGGGGAATCGGAGGAATTGGTGGGTGGTCCTGGTTTTAATAGTTTTATTGTGTGTTTTATTGCAGATGTCGTAGCGGTTGGCGGAGTTAATGGTTGGTGGGAACCATCTGGTGGTGGTATCTCACGTGGTAGGTCAGAGTGAGCTGACCAATCTGGTGAGCGGTCTCAGTGGGCCTGTGGGCGGCCTAGTTGTCCTCGAGTCGGTGGGTGGCGGCTGAGGGCCTACATACTAAGGCAGCAGGCACTGGTGACCCGTACTGATGTGATTACTGATGACGATTGGGACCTTTGAAGACTCAGAACCAGGGGATTACACTGAATTGTGCTGATAATTGATTTGATGTTATGTAAAATAAAAGGCTGCTATGGCCATTTTAATCCATCCTGGTGTAGCGTGTTTTGTTATAGAGGGGGGTAAGTAAAAAGGAAACAAGGTAAGACAAGCAGGTTTATAACGCATATCCAAGTCATGGCAAATCATGCTTCTCTGTCTGGCAATCTGATGGACGAGCCTGGCTTTGGCAGATGTCAGGAGTGTGGTTCTTGCCTAACTATAAAGTTTTGTGGCTTCAAGTGAAGTAATATCTTAATACTTCAAACCAAAACAGTTTGCACAATTCTATGCTTCCAACTGTGTGTGAACAATTTGGTTAAGACCGTTTTCTGTTCCAGCACGACTTTGCTCCATTGCAAATCTAAGTTCCATAAAGACGTGAGTCATGACTGGGTGTTTACGCTCTAGTTTTCCCTCCAAAATGTAGCAGAGTTAGTCCTTCCCCAGTAACAGGCCTCATGTCAGCCCCTGTCTGAGGACATAAAAAGGCAAACCTCAGATTGTTCTGGGCTCTCCTGCTATTTAATTGACCAACAGCAGCAACAACTCCCTGGAGTACCACAGCTTCCAGCCCTGGACCCAGAGGGAAAGTCCGTAACATACACCCAGCCGAAGGGTTCTGTAGCACCTGCCAGGGACAGGAGCTGAAAGGGTTAACTATTTAGGAGGGAGAGTTGGTGTCACAGTCAGGTGCAGCTGCAGTTGTTTGTCAGTATAGGCCTTGGCTCTCTGCCAAAGGTCTGTGTATGTATCTATTTTGCGCCTTTTCCAGAGAATGGGAGGGGAGAAGTTGATATAAGTGGTAGAGACAGGGTGTAGAGTCAGTCTTTGTCCGGGGTGCTCCCCTGAGGGGCCCTGGGAGTGATGGTGAACTGATGAGAATGTGATGTGCCTAGCTGGGGACCAGAGGAGACGGAAGATCTGAGTCTGGGGCGTCCAGTTAGAAGGGAGAGCCGGTTACCTTGTCTGCGGAAGGGTAAAGGTCTGCAGAGCAGCAGCCGTTGAGGACAATCTCCAGGAGCTAAAGGGGAACTCTATTCAGGTTCTGAGGCAGACGGATCAGTGGCAGTGAGGCCTGTTTCCAAGATTCCCCAGGGAGGATTAGTCAAGACAGTGCTGTGCTCGTGCTATTGAGAAGAGGAAGCTGCCTAGGGGAAGCCAGGCCAGAGTCCATTGTGTGTGCTGTTGTGCTATTGAGATGAAGAAGCTGCCAAGAGAGGAGCTAGGACCTCAGTCGTTGGAACAGCCTTGTCCCCAACCCTCCTTCCACCTGATGACATGTGCCAATAAAATTTCCACTTCATTTTCAAGTAAGTGTCTCATGGTAATTTCTGCTACCCGGTATCCCACTACACACAGCAGCACCTACGGGTGTCAGTGCTACAGTTCCAGCACCACGGGCGCTGTAAGTGTCCCTAAATAAACTATAAATAGCCCCTACTGGATTGTGTGGACCTTCGTTTATTGGGGTGTGAGCCAAACCTGGAAAGTGGACAGAGGACATCCAACCTTTAATAACCTGGTGCCGTGAGTACTTGTACACTACATACTTGCATGGTGCTACAATGTAACACCACACTACTGCACCATTGAAGAGTTAAATTGTCTGTGGATTCTGCCAATTCAGCAAGGAGCCATACTAGGAGTGCGGACTGGGGCTACGCAGGCATGTCATTGGATAGAATAACATCTTAAAAAGAACAACATAGTTCTCATCCTAGCACTCATTCCACTTCTTTTTCCTTTACAAACCCATTGCAGTGATATAATATTGTAAAATCTACCAAGGTCCTCATCCAGAGAAATCAATCAGTACTGAAAAAGACCACTGCTCCTCTTCAGATCACGGCAGCGAGTGACCTTTGCCGCCGTCAATTCCCATCCCGTCTTTTCTGCAGTCTATCTATCTAACTATCACCTAAGAAAGAGCTGAATCTCCACCTCAAGCCTGGTGCACCTCAAGGTCTAGGAAGCCTTCTGCCTTTTGGATGCCAGAGAAAGGAGCTATGCTGGAGAAGTTGATTCTGTGGGAACATGTCTGTCACCGGTTCAAGAAAGGGGATCTCTGCCTGTCACTAAAAGGGTATTGTGCTGCCAGTCTTTGAAGGGGCCATACCACAGATCGCCTGGGGTGAAGGTGAGAACTGCTTAGAGGAAGGTCAGATGCCAATGTGCAAGCCTCCAGCTCGTCAGGCTACAGAGTCAGAGAGAGGTATACAAAGAAGTGTCCTGCTGCCGGTCTGCTCTAGTAGGTGAAATCCTGCTCCCTCACCCTCTCTCCCATAGAAACTGGCTTGAATAAAGTTCTTCAAGCATCCACATTCCCGTCTCCCAAGAACTCTGATTGCCGCTGCCCAAACATAATACATCAGCAGGACCTCAGGGTCTCATTGCTACATATCCATCCCATATCTATTTATCTATCTATCTATCTATCTATCTATCTATCTATCTATCTATCTATCTATCTATCTATCTATCTATCTATCTAAGGTCCTCATCCAGATAAATCAATCTGTACTGAAAAAGACCTCGGCTTGGTTCTCAGATCACGGCAGTGAGTGGCCTTTGCTGACGCCAATTTCCGTCCCGTCTTTTCTGCAGTTGATTCTCCGACCCCGGGGTGTACAAAATAGGAAATGAAGAAATATAACAATTTCTTCAGCTAATAGAAATTAGCAACTTCAATTTCACGTCCAATATGAGCCAAGTGCCACGCAGATGCGTCTGGCCGCCAGTGGAGTCTTATCGACACCAGCAATCTCTTCACCTCTTCACCGAGCCAGGTGCGCCGATCTAATTAGCAATATAGTCAGCAAAACACTTTTTTTAAACACTGAAAAATGAGTTTGTGGGCGAGCGAATACGCAAATGACAGCATGAAATCATACGCGGAAGACGCTGCTAGTATTACCGCCACTCCAGGTCTCTTATTTTAATCAGATCTTTAATTAAATTGCCATTTTCGGCTTCCAAAGAGGGCTTTTTTCTGTGATGTTGATTATTTCTGCAGAAACATAAATGCCATTAAACCATGTTTCTCCTATTGTTTACATTACAGTTTTCATGGCAAGACAGACAGAAATAAAACAAGGCCCCCTAAACGCACATTTATGACTCAGTCGGAAAGTTAAAAGCAAATCTAAAACTTTGCTTAGAGTTTTGAATGGAGCCACTGTTGGGGATATGTTATTCCTGGTGTCACCAGGACATGAAAAATTCTGAAATTTACTAGAACAGGAACACTGTGGAGATCTTCAAAATGGAACCACAAAAAAGAGATTTCCTCAGTTGTGTCTACAGGATAGGAAGTAGAAGGAAATCTCATCCATAGGAAACACTTAAAGCGGTTTTACATTCAGAATAAAAAAACAGACATACATTAAACAGACACAATACTCACCTGTCAGCAGTTAAGATGCTGGGAAACTGCTACACAAATAAACCCCCACACTATACTCACTTCACTTTCTTGGAGTTCTCATGCTGGCATATTGGCTCCTGGCATCTCCTGCAGACTTCCGCCCATACTGCCCCCTCCCCCTCCACTCCACCTCTTCCTCCTGTCTTTTCTCTATCAGAGCTGCAGAGACTCGTAGGGGGGAGGGAGTGTTTGTGAAGAGGGGGGATCAGCTGCTGACGATTTCCTGCCTGGGAGAAATCCCACACACCACTTCGGCTGCCTAGGTGCGACGTAATGCAGTGGGAGGGGAGCACTCCTAACAAGCTCCCCTTCAGCTGTTAGATTTGTTTTCTACAATCAACGACGTCAGCAATATTGGCTGAGCTGCAGCCGATAATGCTGAGTGACCTCCCAGGTGGTAGGTCCGCTATAAGTTATACAACATTCTATGAAAAGCTATGACCAACTCCACATATACTTCAAGGCATTTATTTATATGATGAATTGTGCTAACCTAGTAATAGCCCAAATAAAATGTAACACTTGTATGGGGAGACATTAGAGTGTATACTTCTGTGGTCCAGAGACAGTTTTTCCCCAAGGGACCCCGGTTTGGCTTGTATTCGCAAGCATCCCTGCCTCTCCTTCCATCTTACTTTGCAGTCCTCCAGACAAAGCAGATTGAACCAAGATAACCTTTTTTGTCACCGCAGCAGAGTTCCCCAATCCATGCCCCATGTTCATGTTGACCCCCTGCAAGCATAAGGAGATCTAGAGTGCATTCCCAGGTTATCTACTACTCCCGTAAGCAAGCATCTATCCTCCAACCCTATATTATGCTACCTATTCACGTATGGATTCCCATGCGTTCGGCCAGCGAGAGATCATAGCGTGGTGACGTCACAACGCTGATTTCAGTTGTCAGCTGAACGTACAGGAATCGCGATGTGTGCCACTCACACATCGAATCCCGTAGGATACTTTGATAGGGGACCGTGGTCCCCATCCAACATATAGCGATCGACCAAAAAGAACCGTCAAGTTGTATCACTGTGCGATCGACTTGCGGTGCTATTCTGGTTGATCGCTCCAGGTGTGCACCTTCGTTTTGTGGATCAAACCCAGAGCGAGTGGCGCAAACCAGCATGGCAGTCGATCATCCGCAAAATCACCCACAGATGGATACGTGTATGGGGGGCCTAAGCCTGGATGACGCATGGCTGTCCTGCCCATTATTGTGACTGCTGGGTGTGATCTGTTACTGTCATTTGGATATCTGACCCATGCTTTGTTCTTGAACATTCACTGACTGCAGCCTGTCCTGACCCTGCTTGGACTGACCCTGCCCTGACCCTGCTATTCTTCTGCCTGAACCCCTTCTGGATGCCTCGTTTGACCCCTGCTTTCGATGTGACTACATTCCTTCCTGTCTGGTACTTCGTTTTTACTGCAGTGGTTGCAATTAGCAACTGCCCCAGCCTTGTTTCTTTGTGGTCTTCTGGTCCTTTGTCAATCTCTGTCCCTAGGTTGCATCTTTACACACATAAGACCTGTGGCAACTGAATGCTAGAGATGGTCGAATTTTTTGACTTGCTAACTTTGTGAGCTTATTGCAAAGCCCCTGAAAACGGCTCTAGCACATGTAGTTTTTGCATAAATTAAGTTCAAAGTTAAAGTCGAAATTCCGATTTTCGAAATTTTTACTTGACTTTGAACTTAATTTGTGAAAAGACTATTTGTGTTAGAGACATACTTTCTTTTTTGGAGTGTACCCCCAACCCTTCTCTACATCTTCAGCAAGTTTGGTGATGATACCATGCTTAGGGGCTTTGCAATTAAGTCGAAACCTTCTAAATGGTCGAATTTTTGAAAAAAAATTCGACCATCTCTACTGAATGCTGGGATGGTGCAACTAACCTCCGGAGGCTGAGCGCAGCCTTATCTTTAGACGAAGAGTGCAGCGGAGATTGGGGGACTGAGGTCTATTAAATTATAATATTATGTGGCTGTGGACATTTCCATGTAAAGGTAGCAATAGACAAGTTGTCTTTTTTGTAATTTGAAAGGGGGTTCGATCATTTTGCGAAAAATTACCGCCAGTTGTAAATCGATTGTTTGTACCGCCACACAGTGTTCTAGATTCACAGGCGTTCATTTCTTAATTTGAAAGCGCCATTAGCGCTTCCTGCCACAAGAGGGCGCCTGAAAAAAATAAAGACATGTACAGGTCAGATATCGAATGAAATTACCGACATGTCCGATCACAGCTCAATTCATTTATTGTTCGATTTTGATCACTTGTGGTCGATCGAACCAGGCAGGCAGGAATCGATTACTGTTCGATCCACCTCAAAATATAGACGGGAAATTTCGACCTAAGTGGCTCTAAGCTCCATCAGTGCAGACAGTTATGTAGCTCATTGTACAATTCACAGCACTGATGAATAGAAAAGCAAAAAAATTAATGATAGTAGTGTGTAAGATTGGTGGGACATTGATTGTAAGCTCCTCTGGTGCAGAGACTGACTCCTTGGTTATCGTATACAGTATATCAGACTCTTAGAGCAGCAGAGAATTGCTATGAACATGAAGCGTGTTGTTTGCTGCTTGGTAGGTCACCCATGATACATTTATTTTTAGCATTGGATGCCATGGCTCTTTGGTAAGTGGAGCAAGTCGATGGTTCGATGACGCTCGGCTCTGTTCTTTAAAAGTGTTTGTTTGGAAAAAGCAATCTGCGAGATTACATATTGCTGATATCCAGGGACAGCCTGTCCGTCCTGTCCATTCTTTATTTAATGCTGTTGATTGTGCCATCTGTTGCCAGGGAGCGGCAGGATAATTAGCAGGTGGTAGAGGAGAACCAAGCAAAATGGCAGTCGGATGACTGGCACCGGGCCTGTTCCACTTATCGAAGGCAACGAAACAGGGAAATATTCTGCTTACTCCTCATCTACTAAAATGAGTCACATCTGATGTGGGTCTGCAACATGTCAATGCCAAAAAATCTGCAAAAAGATGTACTTTAAATTGCAAATTTCATTTAATTTGCATTGAGGCGGGGGAGGGGTATTTAAATCATATTTACCTTGTGAAAAAGCAACATATGTTCAGCTTTCCAATTTTAACTTTTCCGCTATATTTCTTTTTTAAAGGCTTGGGTTTGAAAATTCATTCCTGGAAAAGTCCCAAACCTGAATGATGAGGATCATACAAAAACATTTGCCATTCAGACCATACGGTTTTGAGTGAAGAATCTGGAAAAGGGGTCCATCAAAAAGCATGTTTGTAATCACCAAATGGCGTAAGTCAAATGTATGCAGGAAAATTAAAGAACATGTCTAGAAACCAAATTATAATATTATGGAATGGGAACTATAAAAACATCAAGACCTCAAATTTGACAGCCCAGCTGAAATCACTACATGTATTTCTTAGACATGAATGGCTGATGAGTAACAATATTCCTCTTAACCCAAAAAAACAACATATTCTGTCTAGAAGGCTACTAACTCAAGTCTAGTATGCAAGGCTACAAACTTGACTACTATGGAAGACTACAAACTCATGTTTGCTCTAAAAGGCTAAAATCCCAAGTTTGGTCATGAAGGCTGCAAACTGAAGTCTGGTCTACAAGGTACGATAAGCAAAAAGAGCAAGATATTGGCAAAAGCACAATAATCTGGCAAGAAGGAAGTGCAGAGGCATAGTTTATATAGGAAGTACTCAGAAGGGGCCAGGAGATGTAAACGCAGGCTAGCAGGTGGCTCAGCAGACAAAGCTGCAGCCAGACACCGATGCCTTCCTGGATTTGGATCCTGACATCTGGTCTAGAAGGCTACAAACTCAAGTCTGGTGTAGCAATCTAGGTTCAGGCCAAGTCGCTGAAACAGCAATATAGGTGCTGGCAGTATCAACAGTGGTAATCCAGAGGGAGTAACCAGAATTGGGGTTGGTAAGAAGCGTGGGTCAAAAGCCAAAGATGTCAATAAAGGGAGCAAGATTTAGCGTAGTCCAGTCGTCAGCAGCCAAGGGTTAACACACATGATAAGAACGAAGGTACGATAAGCAAAAGAAGCAAGATATTGGCAAGAGCACAATAATCTGGCAAGGAGGAAGTGCAGAGGCATAGTTTATATAGGAAGTACTAGGGAGGGGCCAGGAAATGTAAAGGCAGGCTAGCAGGTGGCTCAGCAGACAGAGCTGCATCCACCGATGCCTTCCTGGATTTGGATACGGACATCTGGTCTAGAAGGCTACAAATCTGTCTGGTTTAGAAGACTACAAACTCAAATATGATCTAGAAGGCTACTAACTCAGGTGTGGTCTAGAGGACTAGAAACTTAAGTCTGGTCTAAAAGGTATGACATACATGGTGAATGAATGACATCCCATCAATTATTAGTTGAGGTCTATCACATGTTCATAAACGACATTAGCTTTGGTGAAGTTGGTCCCAAGCATTTGGTGGGGAATCATTTACCACTCCAATTGCCTCCCAGAGGCAATTGCCTCCCATAGGCTCCAGCATCGCCTCATCACCAGAAGTGATAAGGGAGGGAGGACATCATTTCAGGAACTGCTACCCTACCATACTGATGGGCAAACATCGGCCACATTCGTGTGCGATGGGGGGGGGGGGTCGGACTTTCAGAAAACTCTGACATCTGCCTGTTCGCGTGGAAATTCAAATTCCCCACCAGTTCGCTGGAAATTTGTATTGAAAAAAAACCAAAGTGATGTCACTTCCGGGTTTAAAGATGATTTTTTCACTAGAAGACCTGGTTCTCTACCCAGCTTCTAGTATTTCTTTCTGCTCCTGATCTGGCCGGCGGAAGAATAATAATCTTCTCGCCAGTGAACGGGGCGGGTCGAACATCCGTACGGTTCGCCGGCTAGCAGGAAAGCAAATTTATCTGGTTTTAGTTGAAGCAGCACAAGCATCTCTCCAGAATTTATTCCATCACTGATTAATCTCTTCTCCTTCCTGGACGGCACTACATATGCCTAATGGGGCTCCTGGTGAGTTAAGTAACATTTTTTAACGGGTTAATTCTGATGCTTCTGCTTTAAGTTTCTCTGCTCTCTCCACAGCGAGAAGCGCTCTCATCAAGCAGAGCGAGGCCTCTACAGTCCTCTGCCTGAGTACATCCATCTTACACCCTTGAGAAGGTTCTTCGTGCATTATTAATTCCACGGAATATTAGTCCATCAATTCCCCTATTAAGAAGTACTCACATCCCTGGCTGTGGATAAATGGAGGTCGCTGGCGGTGAGGGGGGAGTGGGGCTGAGCGCTGCGCAGGATGGATTATGTCCTCCTGGCTTCTGTCTGAGAGACGGCTGATTTCTGGTATTCCAGAATGGGAAGAAAGAGATGACCGTTTCCCGATGGGGGAAAGGCACAGATCAATGGCCGCTTATCGCTGACTTAGCACTCTTCTTAACAGATGTTTGAGTTGCTTCCTGAAGCTTTATGTTACATCCAAAATGTGTCAACAAAAACATTGATTTACCTTGCAGGGGAGTTTATATACAAACATGCTCCACAACTGTGCAAATTCCAACAAAAACTTCATGAAGAACAAACATACAGATTATTACATTATTACCACCTGATCAATCTGTTATAGGAAAAACTACTTTTTCCTAAATGTAGCTAGGTCCGTTTCTACCTTTTCGGGGGCCCTATGCAAAGTTATAGCTTGGGCCCCCCTGATGGCAGGGTTGTTGAGCTGGGGGTGGGGGTTGTGATCATTCGGCTGAGCGAGTTGTTGAGCAGGGGGTGCTATGGTTTGGTTGGCCAAGTTGTTGAGCGGAGGAAGGGGTGCGGGAGAGCAAGTGGTGCATTCCCCACCCCCAACCCATGGCCGGATCGTCATGAACGATGCCATGCCCTGGGGACCATTGGAGGCCACATGCACCTGCATACTCCACATAGGAATGGCCCTGAATTAAGCCAATAAAAAGATCTTTCATTCCAAATTCTCTCAAATTGATCATGTGATCAACTCCATGAGTTTTTTTCCTAGGAGAACTTGCTAATTGTATAAGCCTGGGCATTTCATAATTACCCCGGATATACAGGTGACAGGCTTTATTGGGTAATCCAGGAAGAAGCCAAGGGTTCAGTTCAATAAGGTATGGTACAGATGTATAAGGCAGGATAGGTGGTCACTGACAATCAGAGGTCAGAACAGGCAGAGTTCAAGCTAGTCAGAAACCAGATTTTCCCAAAGTAATAATATTGGACAGTGTGGTTATGATATTGAACTACTGCAGATAGCAGAATTAGCCACAATCCCCAAACAAGATATAAACAGACAAATAGAAGATTTAGACTGAATAAATGGCTAGCCTCTGGGGATTTCTGGAGAGGACATTCCTAAGTACAAATAAAATGTATTAGACATCTTGATAGTTATCCCATAAGGACATTCCTCTTCCGACGCATCTCAGCCTCCTAATTGGGCGGCCTCATCAGGAGGGATCACCCAAAGTTACATAGTGTACATGGTGCATTCATGTGACCAGTAAAGGGAGTCTTTATTATGGAGATTAAAGCTCTAATTTTGGAAAACATGGTAGCTTCATAGGTAAATTCACCACCACAAACCACCACCACATTTTAATATAATAAAAAGGAAAAACTTGGTAAGGCTGCTTTTGGCGCCAAAAGCCCTTAAGGCCCAGGAGGTTAATGTATCTGTGCTACTAGCAGCACAAATACATTAACCTCCTTGGTGTGATGGGCTTTTCGAGCTAAAAGCTGCCTTACGGGCAATCGTGGCGGAGTACACTGTACTCTGCATACACTGTACTCCGACCTGATTGCCTGCTCTCCTCTCACCTCTGTAAACATCACGGTGATGTGGGATGGGTAATGCGGTGTTGCCTCTATTAAAATGTACAGTAAAGCACAGGAATGTGTGCCCAGTACGGACACAGTTTGTTTTAAAGAACAAACTGCGCCCATACTGGGTTCGGGCACAACACCAGGGAGGTTAAACATATCATATGATCTCCACTGTTGAATAGACTATAGATGGTCAGGCCAGAACGAATCCCTTTGCCAGAGCGTGGAGACGTGCTGCTAGAAGAGCAGTGGTGACCTCAGCCACTCGGCCTGCTACGGCAGGGTCCTCTGAGACTGCCTGTAATCCCTGTAGTCTCTGAGAACAGTCAAGGCAAGAAGGTAATGTTGAATATAACTTACAGATCAATATTTGTGTCTGACGCTGGCAAAGAACAGGAGCACACAAATACAGGGGTGTTCACTGAAGAAACTTGGTTTGTACCGTATTTTTCAGACCATAAGACGCACTTTTTCACCCAAAAATTCGGGGCGGGGGGGGGGTGCCTGTGTTGTATGGTCCAAATGCGATTTGGCTCCCTGCCAGCTCTCCCGGCAAGTAGATAAGCCGGGGAGCTTTCAAATGTGAGATCCGCCCACTGCTGGATCTCCCATCTGAACTGTATAAAAGCTTATGCCAACAGAGCCCTGCTCTCATAAGCAATGAAGAGAGAAACGGTCATCTATCCCTCTCTCCTGTCTATGGAAACTGCAATCACTGCAGCTCCCACAGACACAAGACCAGCAAGATCGGCAGAGGGGGGCCAGAGGACTGGGTAGCCTCCTGCCCCCCTCCTCCTGATCAGTCATGTGCAGTGTAGGTGTGTGTGTACTGCTGCTAGTGACATCTACTGGCTGAATCTGATATTGCATTAATTTAAATCAATTGCATTAACACAATTAATGTGAACACATGGTCCGGTGCATCTTATAGACCGAAAAATGCGGTAATTGAAAGTTTGATCCATAAACCCAAAAGTGTGGTATCCCGTACATTATGTCTCTTCTACTAGCAACTCTAGTCCTGTTAACTTTTAAAAAGTCCACCACAAACAAACTTATTTTTTAAAATGACTTTTTAAAGCATATATTTCTTTTATAAAATATACACAAAAACTGGCAGCACTCATTCTCTGAATGATATCATGTAGCCTCATAGTTAAAATATCAAAGCCTTTTGCTTTGTAGATAAAAAAGCTCCCTGTGTCTTTGCAGATCTGCTTTACAGTCTGGGGATATTGATATGTACTAGAGAGCTCATCTGCTTCATAAACACTTTTATATAAAAGATGTGTGTTGCTCACAAAGGATCTTAAGGTGTATCTGAACACTTAAATACCTTTGCAAACAAAATTTGTAGCCATTGTTGGGAGCCCTCCAGGACTGGCAAGTTGTAAGACATGAATTCTCACTTTCTCCATCTGCTCCACATTATCTGAGAAATGAAGCACAGATCAATCCTCTCCCTCTGGAGGACTGGTCGTCCTCCAGGCCGTCGTCCTACAGAGTTGTAAGTTGTCAGAGATGAACATGATGGGCATCACTGCATCCTCCTCTACCACTGCTGATCATTCTGTCCTAACTTTAACCCTAGCCCCACTATCCTGGCTGAACCCCTCTACCCTAGCTGGAACCCTTCAATGTTTCCCATGATCCCTTCACCCTGGTCATTACCTTGACCCTTTTTGTGATGACCTCATCTTGGCTGGGATCTCTACACCTTGGCCATGACCCTTCCACCCATGTCGGATACACACTCCACTCTAGTCATGACCTCTGCACCGTGGCCTTGACCCATCGCATTGAGCTTGAATATTCAATTTGCGAATATATTTGATGAATATTGTCTATTCGAGAATTCGCAAATTACGCAAATATGGCGATGGTTATTCGCAATGTTGAATATTTGTGATATTATGCATTGGGAAGCTTATGGCCATGCATTGCGATTTTATATTCACAAAGCGAAAATAAATACTACATGTGACCATTCATTTTGAAGGTAATTGCGATGTGATTATAATTTTGAATATATATTCTCGCAATGTATGGCCATACACCTGAATTGTGAATATCAAATCGAATATTAGTAAAGTTATTTGCGAAATATCGCAAATTTGAATATTGCCTATGCCGCTCATCGCTACTCTTTATCATCATCTTCCCATCCTTATCATTCAGCCTCCACCTTGACCCCTCCACTAGAGATGGTCGAAATGAATAAAATTCAATTCTACTTAAATTTCGAGTTTCCCAATCGAATTTCGATTTGACTGCGAAATGTCAAATTTTTTTCAGTTGAAATTTCTGAAGGTGAAAATTCGCATAACGCCAAAAATTCGCATAAAACACTCAAAAATTAGCATGAAGCCTAAAATTTGCATAAGGGCAAAAATTCACATAAGGTGGAAAATTTGGATTTGCTGT